>CM074726.1:24200403-24412903 GCA_037306005.1 Rhinophrynus dorsalis | reverse complement strand
TTAAATATGTTTTACCATGTGTAGTAAGCAGAGTTTGAGGTCCTGTGGTCCTGCTAGCAACTGTCATGTCAGCCTCCATGGATGTGACATCCAGGACTGATTGAAAATATTATGTGCAAAGGCAACATTCATAGGGGTCATTAAGATTTTATGGTCATAGTAAGGTAATTGAGGTTATTATTAGGAAATGCTAGTACTCTTCTAACGCTAAGATTAATGTTGAGCAACCAGCTTCCCACACCATCTCTTTTCTACACAAATGAAATAACATGCTGATCAGACAGGAGTTTTACCTTTCAATGAGGTGATGCAATGTGCTCCTGGCTCCCTTGAGGACTATATGGTTAATTGCTAACACCCCCATCGTGTCAGCAGATATGCCTGACAGAATGAGACAGCAGGAGACAGGATGTGCTGCCAAACCCTAATTTACCTTGTGTTCCTAAGATTTATACAAGCATTTTTATAAGTGCTAGGTCACCAGTTTTATAATTACACTACAAGCTGGTTAAAAATGGGCTAAATGGACAGTATCGTAAACTAGAAAAAAACATATATATATCACACAGGATTTATCCTTCTGCGTAAAACAAGGTTACACCCTCTGCTGATAGGGGCTTTATTAAAATGCTCCTATAGCTCAGACTTTTTGGATGCAGTACCACTAAAGGCCTGAAATGTTATGGTGGAGCTATCACTACAGTATTCTATGGACATATATTGTCAGTGACAACAATCCACCACAGACTGCAGAATCAACAGCACCACTGTCATTTTCCAGGCCATGTAGGTACTGCACCCAAAACAATGCATATTTCAGCTACTAGCTTTTGAATAAAATATCTCAGTGGTGGGAGTACCTTTGTTTTATTCAACAGATAAACCATGAAATACATGTTTTCTTTTCCATTTTACACCACACTGTGCCCTTAACCCTTTGAGTGCCAAAAAGTTGAGTGCCAAAGGGTTATGTAAAACAAGGCTTTGCAATGTTTTGCATATCCCTCGGGCATGTAAAGCGTTAACACAATGATGACATTTTAATGCATAACTCTGCAATAAGGCATTAACCCACTGGTAACAAAATACTTCATTAAAGAAATAGCAATGTTGGAATAAAACTGGGTGCAGTACTCTAAGGCCTGACAATTTACAGTGGCACTGTTGCTACAGCAGTCTAAGGAGGTGTATGGTCAACTGACTACAGATGTCCATAGACTGCTGTAGCAACAGCGCCACCATAACATTTCAGGTCATGGAGGTACCGCTCTCCAAATATTTGAGCTGCAATAATGTGGGAATGAAACGTCTCTCACCATCAATGGGATAACCGAAGTTTAAATCATCAGGATAAACCTGAAATACAAATATTTTTCATATTAAGTATTACTATCGCTTTATACCTTTCATCTGATTCATGTTGTATTGTAAAAATTCTCTTCCTCTACAACCAATTCTGAGTTTGCTCACTGCCCACAGAGAAGCAGTCTGGGAGATCATGTGGACAGGAGTCCTGTAGACAGTTATGAAATGTGTTCTGTGGTATACATGTTCATCAAGCAAAATGACTGCAGTTCTGGAGCAACCAACAGTACCATTGGGGACATATATACATTTGAAAAATTACCATTGATTTAAAGGGATAGTTACATTTAATTTTAAGTGTATTTCATATAGTAGGCATAAAAAAACGATGAAAAACGATGTAAGGCTTATCTCTCAAACCTTTATGGTTTGAGAGATATCCCTCGCTAAAGTTACCTCTCCTTGGCTGTTTGAACGAAGTTAGCTCTGTAGCTGACAGCTGCAGAATCCGGTCATTTGACCAGACAGAGGCTCTTCAGCAGAGCCGAAAACGAGCAATCTGAACATTAATACTTCATTGGAACGGTCTACAAAGTGTGCCGAACACTTTGTAGACTGTTCCAATGAAGTATGAATGTTCAGATCGTGCATTTTCGGCTCTGCTGAAGAGCCTCCATCCGGTCAAATGACCAGATTCTGCAGCTGTCAGCTACAGCGCTGCCTTGATTCAAACAGCCAAGAAAGTCTATGGTAGTCAATGCATACAGTAAACACAGTAAAACCATTAGTGTGAGTGGCGAAGAGAGGAAGTTCCGATTTACTTCAGGGGCAGGCTTTTTGACCAGAGAGAGAGAACACCACTAGTAAGAGACAGAGCAATCGCGTTTTCACAGCTTGCAGCTTACTGCAATAGGACCTGGAGTGATGGAGTCCCACTGTCCGTCTGTCCCACACCCTGTCCCGTTTTTGTCTCAACGAAATATGGTCAGCCTATGGAGTCAGCATACTGCTCAGGTATTCTGGTAGCTTTCCAGAAAAGTGGCTATAAACTAAGCAAGAAAGGTGAGCAGTTGACCCAGAACTGCACCACTAATCTTGATAAATCAACCCGCGTACTTGCCATCCCCAGGTTACTGAAACAATTTCAGGGTCTGTTCCTGTATAGAAGTAAAATTATGCACTTTATACTTTTGTTAAAACCCAGCTCCATTTTGAAATCTTCTGTTAAAAAGCACAACCATTTGTATTCTGTGGTTTATGCTCAACTGACCAGAGCTATCAATAGACTTCTGCAGCAAAAGCACCACCATAAAATTCCAGGCCATGAAAGAATTACAACCAAAAGTTTCAAATTTGAGCTGCAAAAACCTTTGAATAAAACACCTCTCAGCGGTGGGAATATAAGTTTTACTCAAAAGTGAGATAGCTCAGTTAGTTAACTTTTTGAGTGCCAGAAGGGTATGCAATGCATTGCAAAGCAATGTGATGCATACTCCACTGGCACCAGCTGCAGAATCTGTTCAAAGCTTAGGGTCACAGCTACTTGTCCCGGCAAAGTCAACTCAACCTTTCACCCCTGAGGTAAATAAAATGAGTACCCAGGACATACTTGAAAACAACAGGCGATCTCAATGTATCTTACCTGATAAAATACTTTTATTAACCCTTTGACCAGATGGGTTAGTAATGTCTGATTTAAATAACATGTAATATTGTAGATATTAAAAAAATAAATTTACTGGTGCAAGTCCCACCTCTCAAACATGTATAGTTTGAGAGATAAAAGGTTTTGACAGAAAGAGATCCTGGTCCCGGGACCTGCAGGTGGCTCTTCGTCAGAGCCGAAACAGCTCTATCTAAAAAGAAATACTTAATTGGATCAGTCTACAAAGTGTGCTTGCAAACCAGACACACTTTGTAGTCCGTTCCAATGAAATATTTCTTTTTAGATAGTGTTAACAAACCTTGGGCGCTTACATTTTTCTCTGTGGTTATGATACAATGTGGATGCTGAAATCTTGAGTTCCGGAGGAGGCTTGTTATGCTGAAGCAGATAGCGGTTAACACAATAGTGTTTTAATCTTTTCTTTTTTATAAATGCGATCTTGGCAATGCTGCAGAGCCACCTGATGCAAGTAATACCGGATTACCCTGCAGTCAGCGTTCAGTCAGGGAAGGGGGAGGAAGGGGGGAACTTTGAGCGCTATCATGACACTGGGGGCAATAAGTTTCTTTTTAACAAAGCTACAATATGGGGATTAGTAATTTGCAAGTATTACTATCCCTTTAACTGTCGGCTGTGCAGCCACGCAGCTGGTCAGTAAGGGGTTAAGGAATTCAGCAATGATCCAGCAACTGATCAAGCGTACAAAATGATGCTTAAAGGAACACAAACATGGAGGAACTACTAATGAAAAGAAAAAATGATACATTCCAAAGCAATCTGAAGAACTACACCAATAAAATAAGTGTATAAATGTCCCAGTATAAAACATAAGATATTAAAAGTTAGTGAGGGTCATGTGACTGATACTGAGGCTTCAAGTTCAGATGTTGGTAGCTCAGATCCAGAAAAAAAGTGCAACTGAAAATCAGTCAGAGAAAGACTGATTGGTTAAGGGAGGGGGAAGAAACAGGGAAAGTGGAAGATTAAGAAGAAAATATCAGTGCATGAATTATCAGGAACATGTGAAGGAACAACATCCATCACATCCACATCAAACATGGCACAAGGGGAGACAGAATTAGAGGAGGGGGATGTATAATTAATCTTACCGATAAAGCAGTTTACGTAAAAAGGTCTGTTATTTTCTCCTAGTGTTAACTCTAACCTTGATTGCAAACTTAAACCTTTTTACTAGGAATTTGCTGCTGAAAACATTCTATGAAATTAATTCCAATTCCAATAATGATAAGAAGCAGAGAAAGAAAACCGGTGTATTGTTATCATGATCTAAAGTAACCAACTGGCCTGAAAAAAATGGAATTAAAATCCACATTTATTCCTCTAATCTTAGCCCCTGAAAATATACTTGTTTTTCATTAACTTTTACCTGAAGTATTTCTACCCTATACAAAAATATACCTACAGATAATCTGGATAAAACAGAGAGTGTTGATATAAAAGTGGAATCATGTAGATTTAAAACCATCAGTGAAAATGGAGAATATTGGACTGTGGTCAAGCAACAAACTTTTTCATCTCAGTAGAACAAAATTATTACCTATGCAAGAAATGCTAACATCATGAAAACATCATCAGTAACAGCAAATTCAAACCACATTATGGCTCCAAAGGCCCCTAACCTTTACCTGCTACCCAAAGTCCATAAAACCACCAGAAAGACCTATTGTCTCTGGTGTGGGATGTATACAAGAAGAGGTAAAAAAAAAAAAAATATATATATATATATATATATATATATATATATATATATATATATACATATACAGATGTTAGATTGTGGGATTGTGGGACTTTATTGCCAGTCTACTCTCATACGTGAGAGACAGTACAGATTTGATCTGCAAACTGGAGGGCATTGCAAAAAGAGATGGTGCATGGTTGATCTAATTTTATGTTAAATCATTGTACACTAGTATTGAGCATGAGCAGAGCTTATTTTCAGCCAGGTAATGCTGGGTCAGTGACCCTGTATTTTTGTTGGTGACCCGGTACCTTTGGTCAGTGATCCTGTACCTTTTTTCAGTGACACTGTACATTTTTCTGTCACTTTGTCCACTAAAAATAAGGTGACCTGGCGCCTTTCTTTTTATAAAATCCCCCTGAACATGGGTTTGCAGCAGTATCCTGTTTTCTGAGCATGCAAGATCATTCTGCGGTTACAAAAAACCCATAATCATTAGATTACTAAGCTTCGCCCTTGATGATAGATCCTACCAGCACATAATGGTGACAGTGATAGGAACTATGTGCTCTCCCACCTACTCCACTCTGTGGCTGATGGGCACACAAAAACGTGTTTTGTGAGGGGGGGTGGAGCCGACCTGATACAAGATGGACACTTAATATACTTGCTCCGTGTGGCCAGAGATTAAGATCTACTGTAGTGACCTGTTATATCTGCAGTGTACAAGCTTTGGCAGCACATCGACCTTGCTAATGCCTCTGGGGTATCGGAAGTCAAAAAAATCCAACAAAGGGATCAAGATAACAGACTATTTACCAGTACGCCACAGCTCAGGTCGTGTGTTGCGAGGTGCCGAGGCGCGAGAGTGCGAGGAGGCCTGGAAACATCCTCCGCACTCGCCGGAAGACAGTGGGACTTTATCCCTCTCTATCCTAACGGAGAGATCGAAACCCGGAGTGGGGATGGCGCAACCCAAAGATACACGGTACCTCAATAAAGAAGATTTGGCAAACTTTCCCACAAAAGATGACCTTAAAGAGATGGTGGCAGAGATTAAGACAACAGTCAAAGATGAGATATCAGGTCTCCGTAAGGATCTTACCTCTCTAGGCCAAAGAGTGGATCTATTGGAGCGGGACTGGGACACGGTCTACCAAGAACACCACAACCTGGAGCAATTGTTGGGATGACACCATAAATCAATCTACTTACCGCAAAACTTGATGACTTGGACAACAGAGCACGTAGAAACAATCTGCGTTTTAGGGGGATCCCGGAGTCCGTTGGACCAGGCGACCTTGAAGGATCTCTCCATCAGCTCTTCACCTAGGTATTGGGCCTACCAGCAGACCCCCCAATAATGTTAGAAAGAGTGCACAGAGCGTTGCGACCCAGGAAATCTCAAAATGATCCTCCTAGGGATGTCATTTGCAGATTCCTCAACTTTAAGGATTGTGAGATGGTTTATAAAAAAGGCAGAGACATGGGGGAACTCAATTTTATGGGTGCTACTGTTGTGCTGTATCAAGATGTTTCAGTTCTCACCCTACAACAACGAAGAGCTTTAAAACCACTCACGGACCATCTAAGAGAGCATGCAATACGGTATAGGTGGGGGTACCCATTTGCGCTGATAGTTCAACACAAGGGGATGCAACTTACAATCCGCCCACCGGACACTATCCCTACTTTTTGTATGGAGTTGGGCATCCCTCCTCCCAAGCTACAAGATCCTGATCTTGCACAAGGAAAGGGACAGCGAGCTCTTCAGAGCCCCAAGGAGGCCGAAATTTCCAGATGGCGGGATGTTGTGGAACCAAGGAAGAATAGATTGAGGGAACTGGATGTCCTACAGGCCCCACAGGACTGTGAGACCTAACAGTGTAACTATATAATATCATGGGGTGTCGGGATTGCTGACCCCTGCCTAATAAGTTTGGTACTTTTTTTTTATTGTTGTTACTGAATTTGACTGTGATAGATATCTTGGGGAAGTGCTATAAGGGACATTTGGATGGAGGTCATTGATCCCTCCACTGGGGGGGGAACTGCTAATAATGTTGACACTGTTAATACCATTTGTATGATGCAGCTCAGAAATAACAGGATAGCACCTCGTTTTGGATAGGAGACTGTGTCAACCACGATTGGGAGACTATCCACGGGGAGGCATATTATTAGACATAGGCCGCGTCGTCCACCTGCTCTTAGATAGACGATGCTATAGACCCTTTTTAGACCCCTAACGGGATTCACATGGGAGACTGAGGTTCTCAATCACACAGTTTTATGGTCTTGACGAGAATTTTACAGCTGGACCTCAAGCACACAACTAACTGGACGTATTTTTATGGAAGAGGGCTCATGTAATTTTTTCCTGGGGGATGTGCTGTGCCGAATGCTCCCTGATCAGTTCTATGGCATGTTTGCATGCTGGTTTTACTGGATTGGAGGCCTGCTGGCACCAAGCCACTTAGGGGTACTAAGCAGGTCCTTTCCATAAGATCGGGGAGCACTTCACTACAGGACCGGGGGCAGGGGGAGGTACCTGGATTACTTCAGGGAGTGGGCATTTGATTATTTTTTTCTGACAGTAGTAGAAGTATTGAACTGACTGTTCTGTACTTGAGTATAGGGTACTGGGTTGCTCTGGGTTTATTGATAGGAGAATGTTCTTCACTCTTTAGCAGTAATACTGTTCATAATTTCATGTCAAGCATTATCTAATTGTTTGGAGAATTAGAGGTCGCTCTCCTTGGGCTGACCTCACTACTCCAACCCTTTGCCCTCTTGTGTGTCTGTGATGATAAGCTGATCTTATCTGTACCATGGTGCGAGGTTCGTGAGGACGCGGGAGTGACATATGGTATAATAACATCAGTGCCTTCTGTTGAGAGGTTCTTGTAGATCTGACCCTGTGTTTCTCTTGCGTTCATGTGTCCCTCCCGCCATTACCATTGGCTAATATGATATGCTCCTTGTATGAGTACACGAAATGTATTAACTTTTTTGTTTCAGGCATACTGTGTTAATAGCATCTAAATTGGTCTCTGGCCGCGTGGACTTGATCGTCCATCCGAGAGTATCCTCCTCCTCTTGGTGGAACGACTTGTTCCAAACGTACATTTTGACACTCATTGCCCTTATTTAGGGGTAGAGATTGTTGGACGTTACTTTATTTCTTTCATGCTAAGCTTCTCAAGTTTAACATTTCTGTTTCTTTCATTCCTTTACTTCTTTTCTTTCTTTTCATTTGGTGGGGATGGGGTCCGGGGGGGATTGGGTCGCGGCCGGTCACAATATGACTGCGAGGGGGCTAAACGTTCCGGAGAAGAGATCAATGGCCCTTAGGGATTTTCATAGACAGAAAGCAGACATTGTAATGATACAGGAAACTCACTTTCCACGTAATCATATCCCCACTCTCAAATCTAAATATTATCCGTCGGGATGGCATGCTACATGTAGCACGAATAAAAAACACAAGGGAGTCTCTATTATATTTCATAAAAACATCTCTTGTTTACATGTAGACACTTTGTCGGACCCGGAGGGCAGATTTTTATTTCTGAAGGGCCTGTTGTTTGGTGTCCCGTTCACTCTCGCCAACCTGTATGCCCCAAACACTAGACAGGCATCATTTTTGTCTAAGGCATTAGGCAAATTGGATGATTTCAAGCAAGGGCAACTTATTCTAGGTGGAGACTTTAATCTACCGTTAGACCCTACACTAGATTACTCATCAGGCGTCTCATCTGTCCCTCAATCTACAATAGATAGGTGTAAGCAATTGTTTAACGACCTACATTTATTTGATACATGGCGTCTCTTGTATCTGAATGCTCGGGAATATTCCTATTACTCCCCTAGTCACGGGAGGTACTCTCGAATAGACCTATTATTCATGGAACAGCATACCATTCACAATCTTGGGGAAACCTTCGTGGGCCAGATCACCTGGTCTGACCACTCTCCAGTTGGTGCAACCTTCGCCATTGCCCCAGGAAGTCGCGGCCCTTCAGCCTGGAGACTTAATGACTTGTTGATCAAGGGTCAACAGAATCTTGAGAAAATATCGGGTGTGATAACTGAATATTTTGATACTAATGGAGAGTCTCTGGGAATTTCTCTCTGGGAAGCACATAAGTTAGTGTTGAGAGGTATTTTCATTGAGATGGGAGCACGTAGGAAGAAGGCTCAAACTGCCCATCTCAACTCTTTATTGTCCAAGCTTGCTACTCTTACCGTTCGCCATCAAAGCACCTTAGCCCCAGAGGACTACAGAATAATCCAAGCTACGAGGCATGAAATCTCAAATCACTATGCTGCAGCGTCTCTCAAGTCCTTCCAGTGGACCAAATATGCCCATTACATGCAGGGGAATAAGTGTAGTAAACTCTTAGCTAGAATTGTTAAACTAAAACGCAGGGAAAATTATGTAACCCATGTAAAGGACAGATCCGGTTCTTCCTGCTATTCCTTTCCAGACATATCGAGAGCTTTTGTTCATTACTTTCAGGATCTTTATAATTTAGCTGCACAAATGCCTACAATGGATATAGCATTAGGATTAGGGATTAGGGACTTCTTGCGACGAGCAGGTATGAAGCAAATTCCGGACTCTAGCTTCTTTAGAAGCCCCTTTGACGGAGCAAGAACTTTTGAATGTCATTCGCAAATCTCCTTTAGGTAAAAGCCCCGGTCCGGATGGTTTTCCCACAATATACTATAAATCCTTTGCTGAGCTCTTAGTACCTCATATGTTAAATTCTTTTAATGAGATTCTAAAGGGAGGCTTCTTTCTCACTAACTCTCATCCCTAAACCAGGAAAAGATCCGACGGTCTGCTCCAACTACCGTCCAATATCTCTGTTGAACAATGATATTAAATTTTACGCAAAAATACTGGCGGATCACTTGAAGGTCTGTCTCTGTTACGGTTTTTCTGACACTCAGACCAGGTTGTAAAGTAAAAACACAGTTTATTGAAACAGAATGATAAACAGTGCCCCTAGGGGCCAGTATAGGTAAGAACAATACTGACAATTACAGACAAGAATAGGCAATATAAACAGAGGATGAATATAGCTACAGACTGTAGCTACTCAGAGGGTTAACAGGAGCAACTGGTGAGGCTCAGGCTAGATTGGCCAACGCCCAGGAGATATACCAGTCTCTGAAAACAGTCTCTAGATGTAGAACAGGAACACAGGATCAGCTCTGTATCACTCTCTAAGCAGAAGCAGGATGAGCCCCTGTTGCTCTGAGCTGAGCCAGTACCATCACCGTGGGCTAGGAGGAATGCTACTGCCAATCTGATGTAACCAGAATAGGAATCGCCCAGAATGAGTAGTGAGTAACCCTGCATGTGCCAAGGATAGTATGCAAGCCCTTGGGAGGCCACAGTAGATAGTAGTTGCCCAAGCTTAAGAAGAGTCGATGCACGGAGTAGTGCAGCTGGAACTGTACACTTTAAGCAAATGAGATACGGCCCAGACACCCTTCCGGTGTCACTCAGAATCCTATAGCAAAAGCGAACAGACTGCCAGCGCCAACCGGCGTGATCACGGTGCACCCCGAACACCGGACAAGCGGAGCTCTGCAAGGACTGGTATAGCGTCAAGAGGAGACTCAAAGTGTAACGGCTCAGAGAATCAACAGGAGCTTGGCAAGTTAACAAGTGGCACGTAATCGGAGACTACAGGCACTGCAAGGGTTAATCTGGTACATTTAAAAGAGCAATGCTCAGCGAGTACAAGGCAGGCAACCTCGGCTACAGCTAAATGAGCGAGAGAACAGTTCAGAATGTCGCCAGCGCGACCGGAGGACACAGGAGCAGCAACCGGACAGGAGCGATAGCCGGAACCGGATGACAGAGTCGCAGGAACACCACCAGAGAGCGGATCAATCACGGGGCAGGATCAGGAGCCAGAACCGGGTCAAATCACGGAGCAGGGTCGTCAGCCAGAGTCAGGTCAGATCACGGTGCAGGGTCGTCAGCCAGAGCCGGGTCAAATCACGGAGCAAGGTCGTTAGCCAGAACCGGGTCAAATCACGGAGCAGGAACAGGAGGAGAGTCAGACTAGCCGGGTCGGTACACAGGAGACACAAGTGCAGCAACATGAACACCACGAAAGGGCAACTGGCAAGTGCCCAAACCCCAGCATACAAAGGCACATCCTGGGCGGGCCAATCAGACTCCTCCAATGCAAATGTACACAGTCAGAGATTGACAGGGAATCACGGGGACCGTGATAGTCTCCCACTCCTCATCCACCCCAATTAGTCAGGCTTTGTCCCAGGGCGAGAGACGAGGGACAATACCACGAAGGTCATAGCTTTGCTTCACACCGCTCTGAAGAAGATTCCATCTTTGTTCTTAACAGTTGATGCTGAAAAAGCCTTCGACAGAGTGTGCTGGACGTACTTGGAGGAGTTGTTGAGGACTTTAGGGATGGGGGACCTTAGTATACACAGCATTATGTGTATGTATCGTGCCCCAACTGCCAGATTAAAAATCAACGGATACTTGTCGGAGCCTTTTGCAATCTCAAATGGTACCCGACAAGGATGCCCGCTTTCCCCGATACTCTTTATTCTTTCCCTAGAACCATTCATGAACTTGGTCCGATCTCAGCCTATTATCCACGGTCTTCCGACATACTCAGGCGAGACAAAGTTATCCAGTTTCACTGATGATATCCTTTTAACAATCTCTTGTCCTGAAACTTCATTACCTGCCTTTCTGGATGTACTAAGAGAATTTGGCGATGTTTCCAATTTTAAAATGAACACTACAAAATCTGAGATACTCAATATTAATCTACCTGATGATACTAGATGTATTTTACAATCAGCCCACCCTTTCCGATGGCGAGCAGATAGAATTAAATACTTAGGCATTTTCTTATCTCCCACTTTACAAACTATACAGACTCTCAACTTTGAGACCATTCTTACAAAGATCCTGGACGATTTCAAACGGTGGAAGGGATTACATGTCTCCTGGTTCAGAAGAATAAATCTCGTCAAGATGATAGCCTTACCTAAACTTCTTTATCTTTTCAAAACAGTTCCTCTTGGATTGTCAACAGCTCAATTGCAATTATTCCAATCCACTATAAATCGATTTATCTGGGCCTACAAAAAACCTAGACTGCCAGCCTCTCGCCTCTACCTCCCATTTAATAGAGGTGGACTGGCACTCCCGAATATAGAAGATTACTACTCTGCAACGGCTGTGACTATCCTCTTCGATCTGATATACAGACCTGAGAAGGACTGGGTGGAGGCAGTAGCTTTAGATATGGGACCTAGTACTCTCAGAAATATTATGTGGCTTTTTCCTACTGAAAGAACAGGATTGTCCCGTTCTCACCCTATCTTGGGGCATCTCCTTAAGCAATGGGACAAACTGAACCATAAAGCTAATGTGACTATTTACCCTTCACCTTTACTCTCAATTTTAGGTAATCCGGAATTTTCACCGGGCCTCACTGAATCCATATTTGCGCAATGGAGACTTAAGGGGATTCACACTTTACAAGCACTTATTCTCCCCACTGGTATTCCGGAATTTGACGTATTAGCTTCAAAATATTCTTTACCTGACTCACACAGGTGGGGTTACTTACAAATTAGACATTATTTGTTATCCCTGTTGTGACAAGGTTACCACTGTAGGCCTCTAACATCCTTTGAATCAGCTCTTGAAACAGGTTCGCTGAAAAACAAACCATTAACTAAGGTGTACCGTCTCTTGAATCTCTCTGAAGATATAAACAAACCTGCTTTTGTATTAGCGTGGGAGAGGGACCTGGGAATTACATATACTGCATTGTGCTGGTTCAATATATTACAGACCATGCTTTCCGCGACATCGAATATACTGATGAAGGAGTCCAGCTATAAACTTTTTTCTAGGTGGTACATGACTCCTACAGTCATCCACCGTTTCTCCCCTTCCACTTCTCCTCAATGCTGGAGATGTCAAACAGAATTAGGTACTATTTACCATGTATGGTGGAACTGCACTCTCATCAGGACATATTGGCGAGAAGTATTGGATAAAATAAATTCGACCTTACTATTGTCTCTAAGGTTGGAACCCTTGCTATGTCTCTTTCTAGTTCTCCCTGCTTCGCCCTCTATCCTTCCACTCCTTACCAAATTGGTCAAGCACTTACTATTTCATGCTAGACAGCTTGTTCCGAGGAATTGGAACTCGACAACTGTACCCACCTTGTCCATGTGGTTGGCGGGGGTGGACGGGACTTACGAGATGGAAAAGCTCCATGCCATCTCCACAGGGTCTCTGGACACATTCAGACATGACTGGTCTGCCTGGAAATTTTTCAAGACCTAGGGAACTTGGGCTAAGTTACACGAATACTGCACATACAAATTCCCATCTATGGTAGTGGTCCCAATTATACTATGTAGGACATTAGACTATATAAGGGATACATAAGATCTCTTCTTACCTTTGGAATGGACCAGGACTGGTGCCCTACCCTCGGTGACTTTATTATGGTTCGCCCTCTGTGGGGTGGAACACTGCTTGATGCAGGAAGGGGGGGGGGGCCGGGTCAGGAGGTCCCCCCCGGCGGTCTCTGGGAGAATCGTCTGAAAACTGTTTCAGCATACTCCTGCTGCTTAGTGAAAGCTGGACGTTCTGAAATGAAGCAGTTGGAGTTCCTTTAAGTGCGTACGGGCAGGCGCGCTTGGGTCGCCCCTGGACCTCTCTGCCACTTACCTATTTCTTGGGTCTAGTACCCGCCTTTTGACACTTCTTTCTCATTCTCACTATATTCATCTTTCGTTCCCTTTCTTGTTTTCTATTTCTAGTATTTTCTTGATAAGGATTGGATATGCAGACGATTAAACGCTACTGTTCCTCTCCTATGAGTATTATAGGAATTTGCATGCACACGAGAGGGAAAGGAGACTACATTGTGGAGACCAATTTTCTTGTTTATATGTTATTCTATATGTTTACATCTGTAATTGTGATCTCTGATTCAATTGTAATCTGTATTATACTATACGATATAGATTTGTATTTCATACTGGATCTCAATAAAGCTTTAAAAAAAAACAAAAAAAAACGTGATTTGTAAGGACTTTAAATTTTATATACATCATGTTGCCGTATGGCTTATATTGAATGAAGATATGTTTATCCTGTGATGAACCAACATTTCCATTTGAGAATGTCTTACAAATATTGAATACCTACAATCTGGATCAATCAAGTAGCTCACTGCTGGACTTCTAAACATATAAAAATAAAGGAAACACATTGGAACCTGATTTATTTCACAAAGATGCTGCTACTAATGATTGTTTCCATCATGTATCTGTCAAATGGACCTTACCACTGGGCAATTTCTAAGGCATCAAAAGAAACTGTACGATGTTGGATACTGTGTGATCCTTCATTTACAGGGGATTACAGTTCAAGTGTGATCAAACAAGCATATATAATGGCTTTGTATACTGATAAAACTGTCCTTGTATGTAAAACTATAACCACTAACACACATTTCGGATTTATCAATGATTATAATGCTGATGCACAAAGGATTAGGGATGGTTTGAGTAATCATAGTAATATAATTGTGGATAATCTTGGTTTGAAAGTTGTGGGAAGCAATAATCTCATTGATTTTCTTATGAAGCCAAAGCCTGCAGGATAAATTAGTGCAGAATCACTTTTGCTGTAAATGGATGCCACTGCAATTTACTGGCTCATATCTGTGTTACTCCAGTTTAACTTCAATATATATATGGTAAAGACTATTGATAATGGATAAATGCAACTGAATCCAGAAATGAATAGAATGCATCAACTGTCAGACAAACACAGTGATGTATTGTTAATAGTGCCCTTGTAATAAACACCGTGTGGGCCAAATGAATAGAACCCTTACAAAAGAACGTGTTAACATTTAAACAATATTTTGAATGGATAAAAATTGAAACAAAAGAAACCAATTCAAACCACAATGGATCAAAAAAAATCAAAACAGGTATCAGGGGAAGTGATGTGTATGTAACTAATGGAAACATAGTAAAAAAGAGGCAAACAGTGAACGCAAACACTTTATACGTCCCTTCTGACATAGATATACAGAGAAAATCTCAACACTTACAATATAAAGAAAGATAACAGATATAAAGAACAGTCACACCTGGAGGTCCTGGAGTGATAGGTACAGTCCACAGTCTTATGAAATTCAATGAAATGACATGAATGCTGAGAGAATGAGTGATGACATGAAATTATGTGGATGAGATGAAAGATGGAAAAATGTCTCGGTGCTCTTATATGGGCAACGTCCTGTGCAGCAACTTTGAATATCCAAAATCCACCCTCCAAACAGCAACGTTTCATATCCAAAACTGCTCTCAAGGACTCCCATACCCACCAAATTATGCCATGGAAAGAGAAGAAGAAATAATCCAAGTGCAATACGTTTATTGAATAAATATATAAAATAACATACACAAATGCAGACTCGCAATAAGAATAAAGAGTAAAATGCACCTCGGGGTCCCAGACCCCCTTACTGGTCATGATAACACCTTCCCTGATAGCTAGTAAACCTAGAGCCTTTGAGGAAGCCGACAAAAATGCGTTTGGCCTTTTATTCAGAGCGCACTCATATAGTGCCGGTCCCAGCCCCGGTCCCCTGCTAGAGTATTCCCGTAGTTGTTTTATTCAAGTGCTCCCTTTGTATCCCTCCAAATTGGCCATCTGGTGAGATAAAGATTTCATCTATCGATATTACTTATCAATTTAATACTGTATTGGACTCCTACAGTATGTTAAGGTTGGCAAGCAAAGCCAGGAGTCAGACGGTATAGTTAATAGAACCTTTATTATGAGAATAATTACAATAATGCAATATATAAATATACACACAGTGGGTGATTGAAATGGTGAGTACTGTATCAGGAATAGCAGTCTCCCAATCTCTGCACCACACTGTTTGAGACTAGGCCTCAGCCCACTGAAGTCTCATGGTAAGGTAATGTCCAAGAGATACTGACTCAGCCTGCAGTCAGTCTAGGAGCGGAATCTCAATCATACGTAACCAAGAAAGCTGCTGACCCAAGCCTGCAGTCAGTAGGTAGGAGTCTACTAAAGCCCCAGATCAGTACTAGGAAGGTTGTCTGAATAACAGAACCAACAAACTGAGAGAATAGACAGAGCCTTCTAGTAAGCACCAGATAGGATAGTCAAACGAACCAAAGTCATACACGGAGCGGGTAGTCAGCCAGAGCCACAGGTTTGCACCAGATAGGATATACACTGAAGTGATGGAATGCTGGATGCGCAGTGGATACAGCCCCAGGTCAACACCAGAGTGGGTAGTCAGACAAGCCTAGGTCATACATGGAGCAGGTAGTCAGTCAGAGCCACAGGTTTGCACCAGAAAGGATATCTGAGCCAAATCGGAATGCACAAGAATTGCCAGACCCACAGGTTTGCACCAGAAAAGATATCTGAGCCAAATCGGAACGCACAAGAATAGTCAGACAGAGCCACAGGTCAACACCAGAATGGATGGACAGACAAGCCGGATCGTACACAGGAATCAGGAATACTAGAAAATGAACTGCTCAGAACAACAACGTAAGGCTGACTGAGTCAGGACTCAGTCTGCCCTTTAAACCCCTCCACAGGAAGTAGGTAGGAGGAGCAGCTTAGAGGGAGGAAGTAGGTAGGAGGAGACTACAGGGACCAAACAAACATAAAATGACACACTTTGTTATGATTATGGTGGTCGCATAGTGACAATAACGTTTACAGAGAATAAGGTGCCATGTGGAATATTAATGACTTAGTAATATGGACCTGAGGCAGAAAACATATGTGTACATATGGGATTATTGCAGTTCAAGGGCGTCATGATTTTATATATTTTGAATACCTTACATCCTGCATATATCATTGTTGAAATCATTTACTTTTCTCCTGTACCGTTATTTAGTATCATTATTTATTGTTTACATGTCTTTATACTTGTATGTTTATTCTCAATAAACATGAGCATTTTTGGGCTCAACAATATGGCAACTGGTTGGATGGCACTTATGTGATCTGCCCCTGTGCCATTTTTTGCGTAGTGTATTCAATGTATCTTCATTGCCAGTGTTAGCATACCACACTGGTATGGTTTCCTTATCTGCTTGATTCTCATGTGGTGTCTATTGTAGCTGAGTTTTTGCTACAATGTATGTCTCGAAGAGGCATTGACAGACTGCCTTCAGCCGGCAGCTTCAATTGCTGACTTACTTAGTAACGGCGCCCAATGACGTCATCACATCGTGGAGCGTTGACGGACGCTGATTTTCTGGCACCCGCATTAAGCTACAGCCCCACAACGTGATTGGACATAGGATAAATTTGAAAGGTATTTATATACTGTTTTTAACTCGCCCCTATTATATGCCCTGAGGAAGGTCCGTTGTATTAGACCGAAAACGTTTGGCTAGGTTTCTTTAACAGAAAATGATGTTTTTCCTCAATAAACGAATATAATTGGATTCATCCATGGTGTGTGCTGTGCCTCTCTACCGTTTGGGACACCTCAGGCTGAGTACCTCTAATTATATATATATATATATATATATATATATATATATATAATACCTTATAATTTTTTTATTTATATTGAAATGTCCATTAGAAAAATTTAGGGTAATTGAAGAAATAAAAGGGTTCTCCAGTCCCCTAAACAAGTGCAAACCTGGAACATACCATAAACCTGCGCTCCTCCAGTATACTAGTGACTAGTGCACCCTGTATTGGGCATCCTCTAGTATACTAGTGACTAGTGCACCCTGTATTGGGCATCCCCCAGTATATTAGTGACTAGTGCACCCTGTATTGGGCATCCTCCAGTATACCAGTGACTAGTGCGCCCTGTATTGGGCATCCTCAAGTATACTAGTGACTAGTGCGCCCTGTATTGGACATCCTCCAGTATACTAGTGACTAGTGGGCCCGTTCTTGTGAAGATTATCTTTGTATGCAATGCTATTTTGGCTCTGCAGATGAGCCGCCCGGTCCCGGGACCAGAATTCACGTTTGTCAGCTAGAGTGGGCCGGGAGAGGTGAAATGTAACATTAGACTGTGTTTGAGAATGGTATTGAATGGGTATGCACTTGAAGAATATATCAAAGGGGATTTCTATGTGTTACCTATACTGAAATATGTTTGCCACAAAAGTCTTCTTCTTTCTAATCCTTATTAAATGTGATCAAATGTGATCTTCAGTTCAGGAAAAGTTTTAAAACATTTACTGGCAATGAGCTCAGTGCTTTTCTGTACATGGAATTGCAGGTACAATATGTACTGAATGCATAAAATAGAATGTCCTATGTATAATTAGGCAGGGGAGAATTACGCTGACATTCTGAGTGGTATGATGCTGCCCTCTAGTGTTAATAAACAAAATCAATGAAATTCATAGGAGATAAAAGAATAAGTGGACCAGGGTATGCCACATGCTCATTAATATCCATGTACTAGAAATGAAGTGAAATCATGGTGTGTTAAAAAATGATTTGATAGTTTGTGGGTTACTAAAACTACATTCTCAAATCTGATTTATTCCAAAGTTCCTCCATTTGAGGAGGAATAGTTAGTTGCTTATAAATTGACAGTCAATCTCCTTTTTGGCTTTACATAGTATGCACTTGTAGGATATGTAGGTCAAACTGCCTATGCTTTTTTCATCTTGAAGCTGTGTATTTTATTGACATTAAGAAAGAACAGCTTAAGGAAATAACAACTTGAAATATAATTTATCATACATTAAGCTACAAATACCTGCACACAATGAGAAAGAGGGATCAAGAGAAGAAGGAAGAAAAGGTGGAGTAGTGGTAGAGAGGGTGGTGGGGGACATTGAGAGGAGGGGGAAGACAAGGAAGACGGATAAGTGCACTCGTAATAATAAGATTCCAAAAATAAAGCAATAGAGTATTCACATGGTACTGGAAATCTTCCCGTTTCATAAATAAATCCTCAAAATTGGTGGCATTGATATCTGGAAAGATCTGACAGACCTGAAGATATACAGTAGATTAAATGTTTCAGAATGGGGATCAGGAGATTTTGAGTCAAGTCAGTTAGGCTAGAGGGAGTTTTAGTTGTAAGCAGATACCCAATAATGTAAACACCCTTCTCCAGCTACCAAGAGAAGGATGTAATGTCTAGTCCTCAGGAGAAGTCAGGATTATCCCACTATGATGCGAGTCTAGAACTAGTGTCAGTCATGTTCAGAAGTTCCTTCAGTTGAGACCTGGAAGAGAATAGGGTGCCATTAGTAGTTACCTACAATCCCCAACATGAAGTTCTGCTCAAAATCTCAAAACAGCTTCACACAATACCTCGTACAGATGGTATTAAGGAACATTCCTAAAATGTCCTGTACTCTCTTACAAACAGCTCCCCAACCTGAAACATTTGTTGGTAGAGAGCTCCCTAAAGAGTGAAAAAAAATGATATGTCTTCTTGCCTTCAAAAGGTGTAAAACCTGTTCTCACATAAATATGCCACAGTGTAAGGTGCCTATAAAACATTCCCACCAAAACCACAAGGGCACATTTTTTCTACAGGTCATCTAATGTCTACCTAATCATATCTGTGAATTGCCCCAGCAGATGATTATATGCAGCTGAGACAGGACAAACACTAAGAAAGAGGATGAATTTGCATAGATGCAATGTTAACAAGAAAAAAATTATGCCTGGGGGAACATTTTTGCCAAAATGGAAACAATAGAAAAGATCTCAGGGTCACTGTACTGATGGGAAACATTCAGACACAGAAAGATCTGGGAGTATAAATTGGTGACCACATTCCTCTCTGAACTCTGGCCTAAAATTTTGCTTGCACATCCAAACTCTCAAAAACATACTAGGTTATCCAACACTGCTGCCCACCACAACCTCTGGCAGCAGGTGAAAAGAATTATGCAGATTTCCCCTATTGCTTCCTCCAGGAAGCAGCTTCTTTCCTCAGCCTGTCTCAGTTAAAATAAATGCTCTAAGCATTCTCTTAACAGGAGTGGACATGGGGATGAAACACTCCCACGTTCTGTGGTCAATACAAACCACTTTTATGTGTCCCTTCAACTGCGCTCAACTATACTCCTTTGCTTTCCCCAGCAGATGCCTAACACTAAAATGTTTACAATTTAAGCAACAGAGTTGAATCATGAATTCAACACTCACCGCCTTATATATCCCTCTACACCGCCAGATCACAAAATCAACACTAACCTACATATATCTCCCCAAACACAGATGCATTCCAACTACACAACTTACTGTGTTAGGCTGGGTATTTTCTTTGCTCAGTACTAGCTCCAGGCCCCACTAGCCAGTCAGTGCAACTTTACAACAGCCCCTCCCAGCAGCACGTCACTAACCACAACAATCCCCTATTACATCTCCATTCATACACAACAATGTACACTTCTCTACCCACAACTGTAAATGATTACACTCTAAACCACAGTGCACATTACTCACAACATGCTTACACTCACTTGCTTACCCTTATGCTCTCACAAATATATTATTTAATTAAAAAGTGTCTCTTTTTCAATTTTAGCAACCAGAGTATTAAATAGCCCAAACAATTAACACGGGCAGTGCTGTCTATCTGTTGCTAGTACATTATCTGTCTATGTACTATGAAGTACTCAACTCTCATTCAATAACATATCTAAAGACAGCAGACTTGTGAAAGCTTGCACTTTGAAGATACTCAGCCTATAAAGGTATCACTTTTACGCTACTAGTCTCCTGTGTTATTCTATGGTATTTACCAGCCCAGATGATCTGAAGTGCAAAGATATTTTTAGTTTTGATAGCGACAGAAACGGCTCTGAAAATGTACAATATTTTAGGTAGAATGTTGTTTTCAAGGTGTTATTTTGGCCAACCCATGAAATATTATATGACCTCCATGTATTTAAGCCATTTCCTTAAGGGATGTCAACAGTCTGGAGTAATTAATCTTAAAAATAAGAGAGGATTTAGAGGAAAAATACACCCCAATGTATTTGATTGCTGGTTTGAAGCATTGGAAGTGGAAACTAGGAGTATGAAGCTTTTCAAAGGGGTGGGATAGGAAGTTTCCTGTTTCCACTCAGTTGGTGTAATTTAACTTGTAGCCCTACAGTAATAGATCAAAGAAATCAGAGATGGTCAACTAGGCTCATGAGCTTGCAAGGGTATACAAAGAGCTCACTAGGACTGTGTTCTCGCACCCAGAGTGCAATCTCTTTTAGCTTACAAGTGCCATACACAGAGAAAAAATATTCTGAAGCAAATCTTATAGGTCCTACCAAAATGACAGTCCAGCCACGAAGCGCCAAACAATTCTTCTCAGAACAAGGAAACCAACTAAGCCCAGACATACGCTTCAGCCATTTTGGGCCTCATCGGGGAGGTGAAGTTGATTCCTTTAAGCACTTGTGAGCGAGAGCTCCACGTCTGGATTCCCCCATTACCCTTAGGGTGACTAACCCCAAGAGCAATTTGCATATAGATAGAAGAAGTTAGAGATGCTCCACTAGGCTCATGAGCTTGCAAGGGAATGCAAAGAGTTCACTATGATTGTATCCTGCTCCCAGGTTGCAATCTCTTTTAGCTCACAAGTGTATAAACAAAGAAGAAATATTCTGATGCATATCATACAGGTCCTGACAAGATTCCAGTCCAGCCACAAAATGTCAGACAGTTCTTCTCTGAACAAGAAAACCAGCTAATCTCAGACGAACATTTCGGCCTGGTTGGCCCTCATCAGTGAAGTGGAGCTGATCCCTCTAGGCACTTTTGACCAAGGGGTCCACGTCAGGATTTCCCATTACCCTTAGGGTGACTAACCCAAAAAGCAATTTGCATATAGATAAAAGAAGTCAGAGATGCTCAACTAGTCTCATGAGCTTGAAAGGGTATGCAAAGAGCTCACTAAAACGGTGTCTTGCGCTCAGGATGCAGACTCATTTAGCTCACAAATACCATACACAGAAAAGAAGTATTCTGAAGCATATCATACAGGTCCTGCCAAAATGACAACCCAGCCACAAAACACCAGCCAATTCTTTTCTGAACAAGAAAACCAGCTATCCACAGATATAGATATTTATTTATTATTTATTTATTTATTTATTTTTTTATTATTTTTTTTTTCCTTATTTGGGCCTCATCAGTTATGTGCAGCTGATACCACTAGCAACTTGTAAACAATGGGGTCCATGTCTGGATTCCCCTATTACCATTAGGGTGACTAACCCCAAGAACGATTTGGATAAACAGAGAAGATATGCTTCAGAATATTTTTTCTCTATGTATGGTAAACTTGTGAGCATTCAAGCAGTTAAAAGGCCCATTTAAGTTAATGGGAATTTTGATTTGATGCCTATGATGCAAGTTGTTTTCCCCATAATTGCTCAGTTCCTATTAGTCTATCTACAGGCCTCTGTGAGTAATATCTCCCTTTACACTGATTGACATCCTCTGTGTTTACTGTTCGTATCTGTTGGCTGGCTGGAGATAATGGGAGTTGTAGCCCACAACAGCTGGTGAGCCTCAGATTGCCAACCTCTGCTGTAGGTGGTTGCCTATTAATGTGGTATCTAGTCCTGCTAGCAACAACAGGGTTAACATAATCAGTTATTGATTATCCCAGAGACCATATTGCACTGGGTTGAAAACTATTCGGAACCACTTAATTTATGAATAAAACATATTTTCATGTTATAAAAGATTTTCATTCCCATTAATAGCAGTGAACTCGAACCATCTGTGTGTACAACAGTACTGAAGCATCTACCCAGAACTAGGACTTTCCAAAGTCAATATATTTATTTATTATTAACATAACAGGGAACTTTCTCTTCTGGATTCCCCAGAGGGGAGTCTCCCGGTGCCACTGGGGAATATAATTGATGTGAATCTCTGCAAAAAGGGTGGGGCTTACTCGTGAGTGGGGGCAGGATTTAATGGATGCATCACAATAGTGGGCGTGAAGTGGGAGGAACAGGGTGGGAAGAAGGGAGAAGTAGGAAGGAAGTGGGAGGAACAGGGTGGGAAGGTGCAGAAGTGGGCAGAGTTTCAGAGGAAACTCCCCACCACCAGAGAATCAGCCTCTGTTTCCAGATACCAGGTAATGCACTGTCAAAACTGGAGTCTCCGGGGCAAATTCAGAGATTTCCTATAGGCTAGATTTACACAATAAAGGTCTTTTGATAGGAGGATGCTGGTGGGCCACAGATCATTGCAGTTCACTGTCATCAACTGGTATAAACATGAGGTGAATGTATAACAACAATTCCGTGCTAAATTGGGTGCTGGAGTCAGGGCTGGATTTCCAAATAGGCAGAGTAGGGAACTGACTAGTGCTTCATGTTTTCAGGAGAGGAGCCTCAGTGAATGCTGGCCACATCTACATTCTGAATGTGGGTGCTGCCAATGCAATTTCATCATTCCTGCATCAGTTTATATACCCTGTACCTGACTATTCTTTAACCCGTTGGATGTTAGCATCAAAGCAATGTTTCTGAGATCTCTAGCAGGCAAGGCTTTTTTGTGCTTGTATGTTATAGGCTAACGGTATTTTCTGTCAAGGGCACAATGGATGGGATTGTGGGCGGGGTCATGGGCAGAGCTGAGGGTGTCTTTCCTAGTGGTGCCAGGCATGTAAATCTAGCTCTGACTGGAATCAGTGTTCTAGTTAGTCCTACACCTGCCTAACACTAATTTATTAAGCTATTTGCATCCAAATGTCTCCCCTTAACTCCTCTTGTGCCAGGGGGAGGAAATTGGGACAGTCCATGGGTGTTTTGGTGAGTTTCTTTCCTCCAAGTCTTATTTAACACATTGGTTCCTATGTGTAAAAGCAGACTGGGACAAATCAGTAATTTCCCATTGATTTAAACTGGTGTTTTAACCCCTTGAATGTAAGGTGGTCTCCAACACATATCAATGCAATGTACTAGAGACTGCTCTTGAATTCATGGGATTAAAAGACTTCCAATTGAAATTTTGTATGTCCACTATGTTGCAGCTGGTTTTCCCCAGAATTGCTCTAATTTGCTTCTATACACAATGCCCAACTTAATAAACAAGGCATATAGGAAATGGTGTGATATCATGCCATTTTCCTAGACATGCTATGGGGTAGGGGAACATGACTTAATCTTAATGATTTGTCTACTGTAGAGCATACCCTGAAGCGCAGCCATTGGCATTAGGATAACATCAGTGGAGCTGCACTGACGAATTTGCACATTTGCCCCATGTTTTATGAAGTGAATGAAAGCTACTTGCACTGTTTGTCAAGATCATTCTCCAATCTGCAAATTCTGCCATTTCACATCCACTTGTTGCATGTAGAGTTTGGTTAGCTGGTGGAGCCCAAGGACTTGAGTTTCTGTTAGCAAAAGGCTTTTTGTAGTGTTACGCTGACCTCTACTGGCCAGGAGTGTACATTTCAGCGGGATTACCATAGGCAGATGTGGAACTGGGCAATTCTTGAACAGACCAGCTGCACCATACATGACACACAAAAATTCCCCAACTTCCCAATTATTTAAAGTGGAACTACCACCTTATATAAAGTCGCCACCCAATAATTAGGCATATGGAGACTAGCTGTTTAATACTGTTATTATCTACCACAAGTACCGCATTCTGAAGGAATCCTTTTTCTTCAGAGACTGACTCCAGGCTTCTTGCTGTAGAGCCGCATGCACCATTAGTCCCTTCCGGTGCCTTTCGGCTCCATGCAATGCCTCCTAGAGGAGACTGGGATGGACAGCGCAGGCACGCAGTCATCTCTGAGAAAGATGTCTGTGTGTAAGCGTGGCTGCCATTCTCAGAAGAATAAAGATTACTTCAGAACCTGGTACTTGTGTGAGATAACAGCAGTATATTCCTCATTATTGGGGGGTGAGTTTCTATAGGGTGGTAGTTCTGCTTTAAAGGAGCAGTAAACTTTTTTAATGAAAAAATATATACTGTAGGGCTTTTCCTATTGAGTAAAATAAGGGTACTCCCACTGCCGAGAGATTTATATTTCCAGAGTTATTACAGTTTAAACCCATGTGTTTTTACATTAGCAGTGTCCTCTAGTGGTCAAATTCTAATTATATTTCCTGCTAGATTCTAATGGAGAGGAAAGTCAGAAAAGTCAGAGACATACAGTTCTCCATAGAATGTGATAGAAACTGCCTGTCACTTCCTGTCAGTTAGAACTATCAGGAAGTAAACACAGTAAATTCACTTCCTGATTATTTAAACTGCCATAAATTTTGAGTAAAACATCTGACAGCGATGGGAGTGACCTTGTTTTATTCAGCAAGAAATACTCTGTAAAATGTGTTTTCATAAAAAAAGGTTTACTGCTCCTTTAAATTAGGCTTCTAACACCTTGAATGCCAGGGAGGTCTCAATGTACTGGAGCCCTCTGGCATTCATGGAGTTAAAAACCTCATTTAAATCAATACAAATCTTTTTTCCCTTATGGTGCAATTGGTCTGTACCACAATGTCTCTAATACTAAGTACATCAGCTTTAGTATGAATGTGTGGTTAGAGCTACACAGAATGATCACATGTCAATCATTTGAACCATTTAACAGCTCCCACGAGGCATGGATTACCCAGCAGTGGAACGTATAAAAACATGTGAAGAATCAGGAGCTAGACTGCATTAACCCTTTGAGTGCCAGGGAGGTATCCAACACATTGCATATCTCCCTGGCACTCAAAGGATTAAAGACCTGTTTATAAGTCTGCAAGACTGTATTTTATTTTAATGGCTACACTTTTAAAGGGACGGTAATGTCCTGAAACCAACGCAGCTCCGATTGATCATATAAAGAGGATCGTGTAAAGCTCTATTTTAATATATAAATTCACTGGTAAAGGATCCTGCCCCTTTTACAGCCTGAATGGTGCCTCCCCTTAGATGTGGAATCCTGCTGTGGGATCGGCCAATGAGCACAAACTTCCTTCACATAGTGTAAGGGAAACCCTGCCCCCTTGATGAAGGAGGCCAGGATTTTCGTTATGCTCAGTGAAGATTGTCCCATGCTGTACTCCATCTGGCTGGTTGAAAGAGGCTGTGTGACGCAGGGGAAAGGGGTGGGAGAGGAATCCTTTACCAGATAATTTCTATTGAACTAAAACATGGAGCACATTAAAATAAAGTGTTACATGATCCTCTTTATAGGAGGATCAATCAGAGCTACGTTGGATTCAAGGTATTACTAACCCTTTAAAGACGTTTCCAATGCATTAAAATGAAGAGGGTTCATACCCATTTAAAAATCATGTGTTCCTAAGCAACATTTATAGGTGTAGAATTCCTAAAATCTTAAGATAAACTTGCTCTTCTTATGGAGGTGAAGTCAGTTACATATGAGCTTTTGAGGCATGTATACTTATTCAGGCCGTAGTTTAAAGGAGCAGTAAACAGTTTTTTTATGAAAAAATATATATTGTAGTACCTTTCCTATTGAGTAAAATAAGGGTCTTCAACCTGCTGAGAGATGCGTATTTCCAGTGGTATTACAGTTTAAACCCATGTTTTTATACTTTAGCAGTGTCCTCTGGTTGTCAAATTCCAATTAGTAATTCTGTTACAGTCTAATGAAGCGGAAAGTCAGTGAATTACAGTTCTTCATAGAATGTGGTAGAAACTGCTGAGTTACTTCCGGTCAGTGAAAACTTTATTTTATGAAAACCTATTTGTTATACATCTTTTCCTGTAGAGTAAAATAAGGCCACTTCCACTGCTGTCATAACATCAAGCATCCTTAGAAAAAGAACCCATTGAAGTAGTGTCTATTTCTAAGGATGCTTGACACTTTCAGGGAAGAACATCTTTATTTGTATTTTTTTTAGACAAGTATACTTATGTATTTATTTTCACAATTGTGTCTGATGAGAGAACCTATGACCCCATATGACCTCGTACCCTATTGGATACTTATCCTTTAAAAGCCATCCACCATAATGGCGCCCTATTCAGTTTGATTTTATCAAAGTTTATATTCCGGAGGAAGGAGCGTTAACGATCCGAAACGCATTGAATTGTATTTGCAAGAACTTAAGAGACACCCAAATCGTACTGCTACGGACAGGAAAAGGGAAACGGATCCCATACACCAGCCGTGCATTCAATTTGACTGACACCTGGACCGGAGTCACAAACGGACCAGAGACGGATTGCAGGAGCGAGAATAACAGGGAAAAGACTTCATTATATCTGATGCGCTTTACTGCAAGGGGATTTCTGGTTGAGCCGACTGCATTAACTATTATATATGTCTTATCACAAAGAATACATCTGGTGAGCATTTATCTATAAGGGGAAGATTAGAAACTCTTCCCTCATTATTGCTATTTCGCTCCATTTCCACATACTATTTATTTATATTTCCCTCCATCTAAGTCTTACAGTTAATCTACTACGTCAGCTCTACTTAGATGGGCTTAAAGGAGAACTAACCCCCCCAATAATAAACCCCATACATAACCCTTCAAAGAAGCAGAACATTTTTTTCTACTTTGCACTGCTAAATTGCCATTTAATATGTAAAGGTGCCTTTTTTTTTAATCTGTATGTTGAGTTTGCAATATAGAGCAGTTGTAATTTTATATTAGTAGTGTGATCGGGAAAAGATAAACAAGGCCTATATTTTGCAAAGTAGAAAACTAGCTGCATTATATGAGAGCACACTTGCCTTTCTGTCCCTAGGCTAGTATGAACAAGTATTTTCAGAAGGTTGGTATATGCAGGGAAAATTACATTTAAATATATATAATAAAAAAAAAAAAAAAAATAAATAAAATATATATATATACATACACACACACACATACATTTCTTTCACTTTACAGTTACTGATAGTTTTGAAAAACATGAAATTTCTACTGTATACCTTACATACTGCCAGCCCGAGAAAAATGGCACCACAATTAGTATGAACTGACAGTACGGAGTGCCAGAAGCACAAAGCAGGTCTCCCACAATCTCCCTCACCCAGTTTTACTCCTCCTACACAGCTGTTTCTGTTTCAGTTAATGATTGCGTTTCAACCCACATAGTAAATCGATGATCATGAGCACCTGTTTAGTATATTTGTTTAATCACACACCTGACTATATGCCTACAAAATCTGACTTTGCGCAAGTGTACCTAGAAGAACTGATGCAGTTTTGAAGGCAAAGGGTGGTCACACTAAATACTTATTTAGATTTTTCTTCTGTCCATTCGCTATGCATTTTGTTAACTGATGAATGTAAACATGTCTATTTTTAAAAGCATTCTTACTTTACAGCATTTTTCACACCCACCTAAAACTTTTGCACATTACTGTATATACACGCACACACAAATGTGTGAAGGAAGAACCGAAGAACCACCTAGACTGCCTACAGGATCTTCCTCCCAAAGCGGACGTCAGCTGATGCCAGCACATCAACACAGTAGTGCTTCGAAAAGGCATGCACAGACAACCAAGTGACAGCCTTGCAAAACTGATCGGCGGAGGCCTGATTCTTGTAAGCCCAAGAAGCCCCAATAGATCTGGTAGAATGAGCCATAACCCGAAAGGGAACAGGTTTCTTCCTCAGCTCGTAAGCCTTACGAATAGTGGACTTGATCCAAGACCCAATAGTCATTTTGGATGCAGGTCTTCCTGCCCTGGGGCCCTCGGGAATGACAAACAGCGCGTCAGATTCTCTAATGGACTCGGTGCTATCTACATAAAACTTAAGACAACGCACCACATCTAACAAGTGGAGATCCCTCTCCTTGTCAGAGGTAGGGTCAGGGCAGAAAGAAGGCACCACAATCTCTTGATAAATGTGGAATTCAGAGACCACCTTCGGGAGAAACTCCTGAGAAGTGCGAAGCACCGCCTTGTCTTTGTGAAACACCAAAAAGGGTGGTTTACAAGACAGAGCAGGTAACAGACACGATCACCCGGAGAAAGCAATTTTCCACGTCAGCAGGCGTAGAGGAATAGTAGCCAAGGACTCAAAGGGAGGGAGCTGAAGGACATCCAAGACCAAATTAAGGTCCCACTGAGGAGCGGGAGTCTTAAAGACAGGACAAGTATGAGCAATGCCCTGGAAGAAAACCTTGACATCAGGATGAATAGCAATGCGCCTCTGAAAGAAAACAGAGAGAGCAGAAGTATGAACCTTAAGGGAACTCAAGCTGAGGCTCTTATCCATACCGTCCTGCAAGAAGGCCAGGACCGTATGCAGATAAAAAACCTGAGAAAAGTCCCTATCAGCACACCAAGATAGGAAGGTCGACCAAACACGATGGTAGACCTTAGAATAAACCAGTTTGTGGGCACTAAGCATAGTAACCACCACACTAGAAGAAAAACCCTTCTCTTCAGTATTAAGGATTCAATTTCCAAGCCTTCAAAGCCAGACTATGAACATCCTCCTTCCACAGGTAACTCTGTAGAAGAAAATCCGGACAGTAAGGGAGCCGGAATGGCTCCACCACCGACAGATTCAGAAGCTCCGGAAACCAAGCCTGCCGAGGCCAGTACGGAGCAATCAGAATGACTGGACAGCGCTCCAGTCTCAATTTCCGTAACACCCTGTGCAATATGGGAAGGGGAGGAAATGTAAGCCAGAGGAAATAACCAAGGAATGGACATGGCATCCGCTGCTAGAGCTAGATGTTCCCTCCAGCAAGAGCAGAACCAGGGGACCTTCCAGTTGTGTCTTGTCGCCATCAGGTCGATGCAAGGAAGACCCCACTTCTGAACAATGAGGGAGAACACCTCTGGGTGCAGTTCCCACTATCCTCTGTCCACCGTGGGTCAACTGAGGAAGTCTGCCATGAGGTCGTCTACTCCAGGAATGTGTACTGCGGATATGGCAGTAACATGTTCTTCTGCCCATGACAAAATAGTCTTGACCTCTAACCAAGCGGAGAGACTTCTTGTTCCACCCTGCTTGTTGATGTAGGCCACGGCCGTGGCATTGTTGGACTGTACCTGGACTGGGCATTCTTTCAGCTGGGAAGTCCAATGACGAAGGGCATGGAATATTGCCCGAAGCTCCAACGCGACCTTGTGCACTCAGGTGACCTTGTGCATTCAGGCAACCCAGGACCTTTCCCCATCCAGAGAGGCTGGCATCCGTCGTCACCGTGGTCCAAAAGGATACTAGGAAGGACTTGCCCTTCAGCAGATTGGAGAGGTCGAGCCACCAGGACAAACTCAGTTCCACATGAAGAGAAAGTGACACCGACGTCTTCAGAAGGTCCAGCTGACCCCCTGCACACCTGGATCATGAACCTCTGGAGTTCCCTGGTGTGAGCCATGACAAATGGGACCGCTTCTATGGTGGAGAGGAATTTCCCCACTAGAGAGGAGAGCTTCTTGGCTGGAACTGGATCGAGAGCCAGAACAGCAGATACTCTTTGGGCGCTCTGGTGAGCAACTTCCTCAGTGAGAAACACCATGCTCTGCTGACTGTCGAAGAGAAGGCCCAGGAAGACCAGATGCTGGGATGGGACAAGATCTGACTTGTCCATGTTGATGATCCACCCATAATGGGTGAGAGCATGAGTGCAGTCCTGAACCTACTGATGATGAAGTTCCGAAGAGGGGGCTTTCAGAAGCAGGTCGTTCATGTATGGAGTAACTCTGATGCCGTGCTCCCAGGACACGATTGAAGACTTGAGGAGCTGTAGTCAAACTAAAGGGAAGAGCTGAAAACTTAAAGTGCCCTCTGTCTCAGGCAAATCTGAGATACTGCCGGCTCTCTGGATGAATGGCGATGTGTAGATACGCATCCTGAAGATCCAGAGAAGCAAGGAATTCCCCTGGGGACATAGCAGCAATAACTGTCCTTAGGCACTCCGGGTGATAACGAGTGCTGATAACAAAGGAATTGAGATCTTTCAAATCCAAAATGGGACGACAACCACAGTCCTCCTTGGAGACCACAAAGAGGTTTGAGTAAAAATCTATACCTCTGTCCTGAACTGGAACCGGCTCTAGAACATACTTTTCCAGAACAGCCTGAATAGCACCATTGAACAGACAGCGTTTCTCTGCTCCCTGATGCGTATGAGAAGTAAAAAAGCGAAAGGGAGGAAGAGACACGAAAGGGATCCTGTACCCTGCTGTCACCACCTGTAAAACCCATGGGTCCACCAATTAATCCTCACAGACGCTGTGGTATTGACGCAAATGGCCACCCACAGCAGAGTGGGGCCCTGGGTTCGGTGAGTAATGCCGAAGGAGGCTTGGAAGCCTTGGGCTTGGAGGAGACCTTAGGCTTCCATTGCTGTTTGGGATTGGAGAAGGCACACGGAGCTGAGGGAACCGCCTGGTTCGCAGGATGTGTCTCAATCTGTAAGGAACTGAAAAAGTGATTACGCTTGAGAGGGGTTTTCTTCACTGGGACCAAAGGCAGAAGGGTACTTTTACCCCCTGTGGCCTCACTAATCAGATCCTTAAGATCTGCTCAAACAAAGATGGGCCTTGAAAAAGCAAGGAGAGCAAGGCTTGGAAGCACTGTCAGCAGACCAGATCTTGAGCCAAAGAGCCCATCTGGCAACCACAGACATGGTGGAAACCTATCACGGTGCCCGTGCTTTCCTGTCACTCTCTGTGCTGGGGCTCGTCCATTGGAGGAGGCTGATTGGCCCGCCCAGGGTGTTCCTTTATATTGGGCTTTATGGCACCTGTCAGGTGCCCTTTCGTGGTGTTACTGTGTCTGCGCTATTGTTGCTGTGACCCTGTATTCCTGTGTACCAACTCGGCTCGTCTGACTACTCTACGTTCCTGCTCCGTGATTGACCTGGCTCTGGCTGAAGCTCCTGCTCCGTGATTGACCCGGCTCTGGCTGACGCTCCTGCTCCGTGATTGACCCGGCTCTGGCTGACGTTCCTGCTCCGTGATTGACCTGGTTCCGGCTGACGTTCCTGCACCGTGATCGACCGACTCTGGTTGACGTTCCTGCTCTGTGATCCTTCCAGTTCTGCTTTCCGCTTCAGCCTGGCGATATTCTGAGCCTGCTCGCAGCTAGCACCAATTGATCACACTTTCGTTACTCTGTGGCCTCCGTTTCTGAGCCTTTTGGTTACCTCCATTTACTGAGCCTGTGAGAAATTACTGCCGAGCTGTGGCCGTTGTGTCTGTGCCTGTCTTAACACTTGCTGTGCCTGTTGCCTCCGTTATACCGAGCTGTTGCATACGCCTGCCAAGCTTGTTGCCTCCGCTGCTGAGCCTCTTTTACACCTGTTGAGCTATTGTCTGCATACCAAGCCTAGCTTTACATTGCAGAGTTGTATACCTGTTTGGTGCCATTCTCCGGTGTGTTGCGCTGCGTGGTGCAAAGGGTGCTAGGCTCAGGTCCCATTGGCACGCGCAGTGTACACTTCTACCACACCAGGGGTGCTTCCTGTTCTGGCTCCATTGGCTCAGGCAGTATCTCTCCTTGTTGCTCACCCCTGTAGGGGCATTGGCTCTTGCTACAGTTGGTTACTCTATACTCCTGGGCATTTACAGACCATGATCTTGTCATGATTCAGTTTGGTCGCTCTGCTTGAGCTAGCTGCTACACCACTACTACTGGGACTGTTGTACACCGGGCGTTGGCTAATCACCATCACAGAGACTGACTACCAGCTTGAGTGTTAACCCTTTATTGTTTTTATGCTATATTTTACTTGCTCTTGCTATATCGAGCCTGTATATCACTCAGTACTGTATTACCGATTCTGGCCCTCAGGGGCGCTGTTCCTTATTTCATTTTAATAAAACTGTGCTTTATCTCTAACCCTGTCTCAGTGTCAGAAAACCGTAACAAAACCCTAGCCACCAAACGGATGACATCAAATAAGGCAGCAGAAACATAGTGCTGGGCCTCAGAAATGTTGGCAAGAAGCCGCAACATATCCGAAGTAGGAGCACCCTGACAGCCAGGGTGAGCTGTTCAGTCCAGACTGCAATGGCTCGGTTAACCCATGCCGCAGCAAACGCCGGACGCATGGCAGTCCCAGCAGTGGCAAAAATGGACTTGAGGGAGACCTCAAGTTTCTTGTCAGTCCAGTCTTTCAGAAACTGGCAAGGCAGTAGACTTAGATAGCCTGGAGATAGGAGCATCCACTTTGGGGGGGGGGGGGGATGAACCCACTGAGCAAGCGCTGCCTCAGAGAAGAGGTAAAGTTTGGCAAATTTCTTGGAAACAGAAGGTTTCTTGTCTAGAGATTTTCACTCATCAGACACAAGGAGGTCAACAGTGCTGTTAGGTGGAAAACAAGGAAGGGGCTTTTTAGGCTCCTGAAACACATCAGAAGGATCTGAAGAAACCTCCTGAACTAAGGGAATGTTTAGTGTAGTCAAGATAGCCCCGATCAGGCCCTCAGCCGAGGGCTCGGGATCAGCCTCAAAGGGGTCCCCAAAAAACTGAGAGGAACCCATAGCAGAACATTCCTCAACATCTGAATCCACAAACAGTTCCTCCTCAGAGGAATCTGATACATCAGGTACTCCCTGCGGTTTAGGCAGGGAAGATTTGACTGAAGGGGGGGTCTGCTATGAATAGACCTCCTGTAACTGGGATGGAAAGAGTTGCAATGTAGACCTAAGGTCCCTAGTAGCAGCCTTGAACTCTTGCACCCAAACTGTCTCTAATGCTTGGCTGGAGGTCCCTGGGAGAGACTCAGGGACATCAGAACATGCTGGGCATAAGTGACCTGAGAATTATCTAGGTAACCCTGAATGACATGAGGAACAGTGCGCAATTAGATTAGACATTTTCAGTGTCAAAAATGTTTAGTATAATGAATCACCCAAATACAGTGTGTAAGATTAAAATTTCACCCCAGAAATCTCCAGAATACACTTATCTGGCAGGCGAAGGGTTAATCTGCAGAGGAGAGAAGGAGAGTCCAAGCCCTGCGTAGGATACTAGTTCTAGAAAATGCACAAAATGGCTGCCGCGGCAGGAGACAATCAGAAACGAGCATGCAAAGCAAGCGCTCATGGGATATGTAGTTTTCCCAGAAAAGTACCCCAACAGTGCCCGAAGCCCCCTGAGCCCAACACACTTGCAATGGTAACCGGATGATAGAGCAAGGTCAGACAATTACAATGAGCCATCTCTGAAGTCGCTATGTTGAGCGGTTACAGACATATGTCCCAAACTGTACAGTCCCATAGGAGTGAATGGAGCAATGCCCTCTATGTGGTAAAACTCAAATTTTGTCAAAGTTAAAACTGTGAGATAAAATTACATGAGACATCACTAGAACAAGTTAGAAGACCCAAAAAAAACACTGAACCCAATAGGGAAAGTGACAATAACCCCCTCAAAAGATGCAAACCAGCAACTAAAAGGTTAAGTTACCACATAACCTGCTCCAAAACACCCAACAGACATACAGATCGACCCAATTAATGCAGGAGTGTGCAATAAGAACTCCCAATGAAAAAACACCTGGGCGGAGGGGCACTGTGGGACATGTGGACCTGCAGCACTCAAAGGGTTGCTCACCTTTCCTGCAGATCTTCGGTCTTCAGATTACCATGTATTAAGAAGCAGCCTCGGTGGGCAACTTCTGAGGAAAGAACTTGTACCCAAGATTTTCCCCCCCAGGGCTTAAGGTCCACAAAAAGCACCTGGTTACTGAGCTAGCCACATCTAGCAGCATTGTCAGTTATGGTAATCCGCCTAATGGTGGTATTCCATTTCTAACAGAAAAATAAAAAAATTAGCTAAAACTATAGCAGAACTGTTCTGTTGCCTGTGTCTTCAACAAGGAACAAATCTTTCTGGAGCTGGTTGGCTAGCTGCAGCCAAGGAGGGAAGGTAGGCTCCACCCCCTGCAATCAATTCTACAATTGTTCCTGCCTACTTAAAGGGTCGGATCACCTACCCAAAGTTACCAGTAACCTATATTGGACGACAGAGAAACTGAAATTATGAGGTTAAGACAGAAAGAATCTCTCAGCACTAGCTCACCATAGTATAATAGGATTTTAGTCTTACCTGTTAAATCCTTTTCACTTAGTCCATACAGGTCACTGGTACAATGGGAGGCGAACCGCCCCTTTAAGTAGGCAGGAACAATCTTAAGCTGCCTTCAGGCCAGAGCCAAGCTAGATTGATTTGAGACACTAAACTGACCAGAGGTAAGAAAGAAAAGGAAGACTCCTGTGAGCATGCCCCGAAGGTCCCCCACCGAATGCCACAGGAGAGCCAAGCATGGTCCCTTGACAGGGTGGGAGACCAGTGACCTGTATGGACTAAGTGAAAAGGATTTAACAGGTAAGACTAAAATCCTATTTTCACTGTCGTCTAATACAGGTCACTGGTACAATGGGATGTACCAACATTGAGCTTTCCCTGAGGCGGGAAGTAAGGCAAGGACCAGGCGCAAGGCCCAAGTCACTTAGAACTGCTATGAACCAATTAATCATAGAGCCCAACAACAGAAGTGTCAACAGACACCAACCAGGGGGAAAAACAAACCCCCGAACTAACACAGCACACTGAACTAGAGCCAACAGGGCTCAACAGCAAAGAAGCACTAAGAACCACAGAGTAGAAGTCCTAAACAGGCAAGACTGCCTCCAGGACCTTCCTCCCAAAGCTGGCATCAGCCGAGGCCAGAACATCAACACGATAGTGCTTTGAGAATGTGTGCACAGAGGACCAAGTGGCCGCTCTGCACAGTTGATCAGCAGACGCCTGATTCTTGTAGGCCCAAGAGGCCCCAATTGATCTGGTGGAATGAGCAGTAACCCTAAAGGGAACGTGCTTATTCCGCAATTTGTAGGCTTCACGAATGGTAGATTTTATCCAAGAGGCAATAGTTACCTTGGATGCCGGTCTCCCTGCCCTAGGCCCCTCAGGAATGACGAACAGGGCGTCAGACTTCCTGATAGACTCAGTGCGATGAACATAAAATTTAAGACAACGCACAACATCCAAAAAATGGAGATCTCTTTCCTTGTCAGAGGAGGGGTTAGGGTAGAAAGAGGGAACCACAGTCTCCTGATTGATGTAAAACTCGGAGACAACCTTGGGTAAAAACTCCTTGGAAGTGCGAAGCACTGCCTTATCCTTGTGAAACACCAAGTAAGGAGGTTTACAAGACAGAGCTTGTAACTCTGCTACCCGGCGAACTGAGACAATAGCCAAAAGGAAGGCCATTTTCCAGGTCAATTGACGCAAAGGAATAGAAGCCAAGGATTCAAATGGGGGTCTCTGGAGAACCCCCAGCACCAAATTGAGGTCCCATTGGGGAGTAGGACTCTTGAAGGCAGGGCGAACATGAGCCACACCCTGGAAGAAAACCTTAACATCAGGAAGTATCGCAAGCCGTTCCTGGAAAAACACAGACAAAGCAGAAGTCTGAACCTTGAGAGAACTCAGGCTGAGTCCCTTCTCAACCCCATCCTGTAAAAAGGCCAGGACCGTGGGAAGATGGAAATCTAGAGATAAATCCTTATCAGTACACCATGCTACAAAGGTGGACCATATGCGATGGTAGATCTTGGAAGACACAGGCTTGCGAGCTCTAAGCATCGTGGACACCACTGAAGAGGAAAACCATTTCTTCTTTAGAATTGAGGATTCAATCTCCAAGCCATCAAATGGAGATGCTGAACATCCTCCTTCCACAGATATCCCTGAAGAAGTAGATGTGGACGGGCAGGAAGCGGAACAGGATCCGTCACAGACATGGCTAGCAGTTCCGGATACCAGGACTGACGAGGCCAATTTGGAGTGATTAGGATGACAGGACAACGCTCCAACTTCAGCTTCTGGATGACTCTGATCAACAGAGGAAGAGGAGGGAAGATGTAAGCCAGAGGGAACTTCCAAGGGATCGACAAAGCATCCACTGCCAGAGCAAGAGGGTCCCTCCACTGAGAGCAAAACACTGGTACCTTTCTGTTGTGTCTGGTAGCCATCAGATCCACTACAGGTACCCCCCACATCTGGGTGAGAAGGTGAAACACCTCTGGATGAAGCACCCACTCTCCGCTGTCGACTGTGTGACGACTGAGAAAGTCTGCCATGACGTTGTCTATGCCTGGAATGTGTACTGCTGAGATGATGGGCACATGAGCTTCTGCCCAAGATAAAATGGCCTTGACCTCTAACCAAGCGGTGAGACTTTTTGTGCTGCCTTGTCTGTTGATGTAGGCCACTGCTGTGGCGTTGTCGACTCCACTCTGACTGGACAACCTTCCAGCTGAGATTCCCAGTGCCTCAGGGCAAGAAAGATGGCACGAAGTTCCAGAACATTGATGGAGAGAAGAGATTCTTCCAGTCCCCATTTCCCCTGAGCACTGAAACGACCCAGCACTGCCCCCCATCCCCGGAGGCTGGCATCCGTCGTGACTGTGGTCCAATAGAGAACCCGAAAGGACCTCCCTTTCAGGAGATGAGACAGGTCCAACCACCATTCTAGGCTCAACTCGACATGAGGGGGCAGAGAGACTGATAGATGCTGATGATCTGGATGAGTCTTGCACGTCTGGATCACAAACCTCTGAAGTTCCCTGGTGTGTGCCATGGCAAATGGCACTGCCTCTATCGTGGAAATAAACTTCCCGACTAGAGAGGTCAACTTCGGTACTGGAACCCTGTCCAGTTCTAGGATCTTGGACACCCGGATAGCAATCTGATGAGCCACTTACTCCGGTAAAAACACCATGCACTGCTGAGTGTCGAACAGGAGACCCAAGAAGAGGAGCTGTTGAGATGGAACCAAGTCTGACTTGTCCAGATTCACAATCCAGCCGTGGCGATTGAGTGTCTGTATACACAACTGCAGCTGCTGTGGAGGATCTCCGCAGATGAGGCTTTCAGGAGCAGATCGTCCATGTAGGGAGTCACCCTGACTCCATCTCGATGAAGCACAGCTATCAAAGCTCCCAATACCCTCTGAAAGACCTGAGGAGCTGAAGTCAGACCAAAGGGAAGAGCTGAAAACTGAAAGTGGCCTTTGTGACAGGCAAATCTGAGATACCGTCTGCTCTCTGGATGAATAGGGATGTGAAGGTATGCATCCTGAAGGTCCAGGGAGGCGAGGAACTCCCCTGGAGACATTGCTGCTATCACAGAACGCAGAGATTCCTGCCGAAAGTGGGAACTCACAACAAAGAAATTGAGATCCAAAATAGGACAAGCACCTCCGTCCTTTTTGGCCACAACGAACAGGTTGGAATAGAATCCTGAACCTGTGTCTTCTGGTGGAACTAATTCCAGGACCTCTTTGTCCAAAAGATCCTGAATAGCGTCGTCGAACAGACGTCTTTTTGTAGGCTCCTGAGAAGGACGAGTAAAATGGAACCGAAAAGGAGGAAGGGAAGAGAAAGGGATCCTGTATCCCTCTGACACCACCTGAATAACCCAAGGGTCCGCCACTGACTCCTCCCAAACCCGGCGAAAGATGTGGAGACGTCCACCTACAGCAGGATGCGGACCCGGGTTCGGCGAGTCATTCCGAAGCAGTCTTGGGGGTCTTGGCCTTGGGGGCAACTTTGGGCTTCCAGGAGTGTTTGGGCTTGGAGGAGGAGCGCGTGGAGGACGGACCTGCCTGGGACGTGGGGCGTGTCTCAGTTTGGAGGGAACGAAAGGACCGATTGCGTTTGGCTGGAAACTTCTTCTTGAAGACTGAGGGCAGAAAAGTACTTCTGCCACCAGTAGCCTCACTAATCATCTCCTTAAGTTCAGATCCAAACAGTAAGGTCCCCTGAAAAGGTAAAGAAAGCAAAGCTTTCTTAGAGGCAGTGTCAACAGACCAAATTTTCAGCCAAAGAGCACGTCTAGCCACCACAGAAGAAGTAGAGGCCCTTGCCATCATGCGCACAGCATCAAATGCAGCATCAGAAACATAATTTTGAGCTTCTAATATATTAGCAAGAAGCTGTAACTGCTCAGACACTGGTGCATCCTGGCGAACTGCCTCAGTCAGTTGTTCAGTCCAGGCCGCAATAGCCCAATTAACCCATGCCACTGCAAAGGTTGGACGCATGGCAGTGCCAATAGAGGCAAAAATGGATTTAAGACAAATCTCTAACTTTTTGTCCGTCCAATCCTGCAGGGCAGAGGCATCTGATACAGCCAAGGCAGTAGATTTGGATAACCTAGAAATAGGAACATCCACTTTAGGAGGATGAACCCATTTTGCCAGTTCAGCCTCAGGAAAAGGATAAAGTTTAGCAAACTTTTTGGACACAGAAGAGGATTTTTCAGGATTCCTCCACGCATCAGAGACTAAACGAGCAAGAGTAGGGTTATTAGGAAAACAAACCACAGCCTTAGACGGTTTTTGGAAAACGTCAGTTGGATCATGAGTAGATTCCTGAGTCAGAGGAAGGTTGAGCGTAGTTGGCACAGCTCTGATCAAACCCTCAGCAGAAACTTCAGGGTCAGATTCATAAGGGTCACCAACGGACCTATTAGATTCTATAACCGTGTCTTCCTCAGCATCAGAATCCTGCAAAAGTTCTTCCTCAGAAGAATCAGACACATCAGGAGCCCCCTGTGGCTTAGGCAGGGAGGTCCTGATTGTAGAGGGGGTCTGCCAGACTTGCAGAGCCCCCTGAACCTGAGAGGGAAAGAGTTGGAGAGTGGATCTGAGATCCCTAGTGGCAGCTTTAAACTCTTTTACCCAAGTTGGCTCAATAGCGTGGCTGGAAAGCCCAGGGTTGCTATCATGACTTTCTGCACATTTTGGGCATAAATGACCTGAAAATTCTCTAGGCAGCCCAGAGTGACAAGAGGAGCAAAACGCAATGGGGGAAAGAGACACCCCAGCCTCTTTAGTCTTGGGTCTAGCCCCTGACTCCAGTGGAGTAGACATGCTCACAGCGTCAGATATACTCCACTAAGAAAAATCACCCAGTAGAAGTGTGAAAGATTAAAGTTTCACCCCAGAAATGTCTAAAATCGAACTTATCTGGCCAGCGAAGGGTTAATCTGCTGAGAGGAGAGAAGGCTCGGTCCCTGCGTAGTATACACGCTGAGAATAACACCACAAAATGGCTGCCGTGACGGTAGCCAATCCAAAAACAAGCGCGAAACGGGCGCTTATGGGAAACGTAGTTTTTCTCAGAAGTACCCCAAAACAGTGCCCGAAGCCCCCCCAGACTCCCAACACACCGAATCTAGCTACCGGATGATACAGCAGGGGAAGACCAACAAAATTAGCCCTCTCTGAAGTCGCTGTGACAAGCGGTTCCAGAGATATGTCCCACACTGTGTAAACCCATAGAGAGTAAAGGAGCAATGGTGTCTATGCGGGAAAAAGCGCGCTTAAAGGCGCGGAACATTAAAAATTAATAAATTATTCCCGAGTGAAAAAGTTCACCAAACATACATCTAACACATGTAAAACATGAGAAAACAACAACCCAAAGCTCCAAAACCCAGGGAATACCACAGACATTGCATAAATACAAGCAATAGAAATAAAAACACCCTATGAGTGCTGGAGTGCAAAATGAGAACTCCCAAATACAAGCCCAAAGAAGGGACACTGTGGGACAAGTGGACCTTCAGCACTCAAAGGGTGGCTCACCTTTCTGCAGGACTTCTGTCTTCAGGTAACCATGTTAAAAGGGAATTAACCAGAGGAAAATTCCCCAGCAGGGAAGCTACTTGATTAAAGTTGTTCCCTATTCAGGGCATAAGGTCCACCAGAAAATCCCTGGAAGCTGCACTAGCCACTTTGGAGAGGGCAATTCACAGCCATGGTCACCCGCCTAATGGTGGTATTCCATATTTGAAGAAAAACAATAAAAAACTAAAGTTGAATGAGAGATGTTCTCCACCTGGTGTGCACAGCACACAGGAACAAATCAATCTAGCTTGGCTCTGGCCTGAAGGCAGCTTAAGAAGGAGGGAAGGCTCCACCCCCTGCATACATTTGAATGTTCCTGCCTACTTAAAGGGGCGGATCGCCTCCCATTGTACCAGTGACCTGCATTGGACGACAGTGAAATACATATAGTGAATACAATGAGAGACATATTGGTATCTTGGTGGGGTTGGCAAGATTTAGCATTCTTTGGCCAAATGATGGAACTAAATCCTCATTTATTAAGTGTTTACTGTGTGTGTGTGTGTGTATATATATATATATATATATATATATATATATATATATATATATATATATATATATATATATATATATATATATGCCCAAGGCAGGGTACACATTTGCATGGATGAGAGCATGTTTGCCTTTTATTTACACTTTAGGATTTGGCCTGATGTTTGGGGGTACTGGAGAATCCCCTCATTCCTTGCTGTTCTCCAGATGCCAGTCACTTGAAATGTTTCTCATTCTATTCACTATACGTATGTGTTATGGTAAGCTAGCGCTGTGAGCTTCTGTTTTTGCTTTTACAAGTCTTTTTGCTCATTCTGCCTGACTCTTACTCACTTGACTTGAAATCACTAATAGTACACATTTTATTTTCACATCTTTCTCTTAAAGGCCATTAAAGGCATGTTTTATTGTGTCCTATCTCTGGCTATGCATTATGGGTATTGTCTCCACCCATCTGCTGAGGCAAGACCAATCGAAATGTCATTTAAGGAAGCCCTCTCATCTCAGCTGGTAGGCTTTTTGGTCCTACCAGGCTGCGAGTAGGGCTCTGGCCTAACAGAGTGAAATTAGAGACTTACTTTAATTATTTTAAACCCTGTGCCTACAGTTATAGTCTGGCCTCCTGTCCAGGGACAGATTCCCCTGAAGCACGCCTCGCTAGTGCATCCAGCACCTGGAGGCAGCAACTCATCCCGGGTTGCCTCAGGATCCATCTCCACCTTCCTGCCGGGAACCGGAAGTTCGGCGAAGAGCTCCTGCGCATGCCGTGCATTCCACTGTTGGAAAGCAGGATGTTTGCTGTGCTGTATAGATTACTTACAGCGCCAGGGAGAAAGTATGTACCCTTTTAATTAACATTTGAGCAGGATTTTAGGGCTTCTCTCTTATATGCTGCCTTATTGTCAGTTCTTCAGTATTTGTCTACTCCTGCTAAACCCCCTCCCAGCAAGGACAAGAATCCTCCTGAAACTGCCTCCAAATAAGACAAATCTACTCGAAAAAAAAACAGGATTTCTGCTGCTTGTGAAAAGAAAATTTCATCATGAGACAGTCTGAGCAGAGTTTGGAGCTGTCTTCAGAAAAATGGTGGGCAAGATATACCCCCTCAATTCCAGGATCTCCTGGCATAGATGAAGACATCCATACGAGACACCTTTTCATCCATGCAAAAGGCATCTATTCCCAAAAAACACCCACATCTGGACAACCCAGAGGATGGCCCTTGTACCAGACTGAGGGATTCAGAGGTGCAAGTGAGATTTCTTCTGAAGAGGAAATAGAAATCCCAGAGGAACCTGGTAAAATAGAATATTTTATTAGAAATAGGACGGAACACACTTGGATTTTCAGCTACTCAGCAAGAATTAGACATATTGGATACAGCCTTTATTGGAAACAGCAAGGTGTCACCAGTTTTTCTTATACATCATTCAATTTCAAACCTGGTAAAGTCAGAGTGGGATAAGACAGATAGAAGAGTTACTGTAACTAAAAGATTCTGCAAAATGTATCCCTTTAAAGAAAAGGAAGTTAAATCCTGGCATATACCACCAAAATTGATGCAGCTATTTGCCAGATAGCAAAAAGAGCCATACCCCTGGAAGATGGTTCTTTCCTCAAGGACACCATGGACAGGAAGATGGAGGTGGCGTTAAAGAAACTATGTTCAATCATTGGTCAAGATTTGAAGTCATCCACAGCCCTACCATGCATCACAAGAACCAACAGTATCTGGCTCAGCAACTTAGAAGAGAAGATGAAGTAATCAGTGTCTTGTCCAAAACTAATGAAAGAAGTAGCCACCAAAGAAGCGACTTGATTTTCATGCGATGCCTCACTTGACATTATCCGCCTTCTTGCAAGATCTTCAGCATTATCCATAACTGCTAGAAGAGCTATGTGGCTAAAGTCATGGGGGGGCTGATACTACCCCAAAAATAAATTAGTGGCTCTCCATTTCTCAGGCCAAATGCTTTTCGGGGAGCATTTAGAAGACATCATTAAGATGATGACAGGGGGAAGTAGTACATTTTTTCCCACAAGAGAGAAGGTCCAGATCCTCTCCAGGAAGGTCAAGCAGCTATAAGTCAAGGAGACAGACTTTTCGTGACTCCAAGAGATAATCAGCAGAATAGATATGATTCAAGATGACAGACATCCTCCCAGTAAGCAAGAGAAGGATTCAACAGAGACCTTTCACAAAATGTTCAGTTCAAAAAAGGAATTCCAATGAAGGCGATCGACTTGAAGGATGCATATCACCGCATCCAAGTAAAACCATCCCACAGAAGATTTCTAAGATTTGTGCTGGAAGGACAACACTATCAATTCTTGCCATTCAGCCTCTCATCGGCCCTGAGAGTCTATTGGCTGCGTCTCTCCAGAACCTAGGGCTAAAGGGTATATCTATCATTCTCTGTCTGGATGATCTGTTAATAGGAGCCGGGTCCAGAGCTCAGTCCTTGTATCATACCAGAATGTGGAATTTCTTCAACATCAAGGCTGGATGATAAACTTCCTGAAGAGCCAACTCATTCCCTTCCCAGAGAAGGATTTTTCTGGGTATGATTCAAGAAAAGGTTTTTCTATCAGAAGAGAAAACCCAGAGAATCATGATGTCAGTGAAAAGATTCAGGAAGGAAATCCTATTATCAGCCCAGGATTTTATGAAGTTGTTAGGAATTTTACAATCCGCCATGTACATTGTCACATGGGTGAGACTCCACTTAAGGCCCCTGCAAGTCTACTTTCTGAGCAGCTGGAACAGGGAGGCCAAAAATAGGGCCCAAAGAATTCCCTTGCCAATCAAGACAAGAAGCAGCCTTCTACATTGGACAAATGTTCACAATCTGTCACAGGGTCTTCCTCTGTAAGGATGGTTATGGGAGACTATAACCACAGACGCCAGTCCCACAGGATTGGGAGGGAAGGGCATTTGGAACAATGTGTCAGCACAAGGAAGTGGTTAACAACAGAGTCCAGGCTACACATAAATCTCCTACAACTACAAGTAGTAGAAAATTACCTAAAACATTTCAAGCAGCATATAAGGCAGAAACCAGTCATGGTGCACTCTGACAACACCACAACAGTAATATACATCAAGAACCAAGGAAGTACCAGTAGCAAGACTCTATGCCATTAAGCAGAAGGAAAAGCACATTGCATGGAGTCTCAAGCTTCAAGTGGATTACTTGAGCAGAACATATCTGGACCAATGAGAGTGGTCCCTGGATCAGTGTGTTCACCCAGATTACCAGCAAATGGGGAATGCCGAAGATCAACTTGATGGCCCCCAGCAAAAATACCAAGTGCAGGAGATTCCTCTCCAGGTGGGAAGATTCAATGGCACTAGGGCAGAATGCCCTGAATTGGACATGGTCCTTTTTTCTAGCCTATGTCTTCCTACCAATACCCATGATCCAAGAAGTTCTCAGAAAGATCATTAAGGACAGGTTGGAAAAGCCTGGTATGCTGTGACATTAAAACTGTCTATAGACCATCCCTTTCCTATTTCCATCAAGCAGAACCTGTGGCAAGGCGGCCTCCACTTCAGCCATATACTGCAGAGTCTGGAAGACTTTCATAACCTGGTGTCTGCAAAATCATTTCAGTCTAACAGATGCAAATTATGCCAAGATACAAGACTTTCTGCATAAAGGAAGTTAGTCTAGATTAAAGCCAGCTTCAGTTAAAGTGCAACTGTCTGCTCTCTCTACACTTCTCTCTCAACCCTTTGCTGAAGATGCCTTGGTTAAAAAGTACAAACAAGACCACTCATTATGGATATACCTTCCCCCTCCCCCAGGATCTAAATATAGTTCTAGAACAATTATATAGTTCTTTCCCCGTGTAAACACTTAGAAACCTCTTCAGTTAAGCATTTGACCAAAAAGGCCATATTCTTAACAAACATCACTTTAGCCAGAAGGGTCAATGAGCTTCAGGCCCTATCCTGTAAATCTCTTTACCTGGTTATTCATCAAGACAGGGTAGTTTTCAGGATGAAACCTTCCTTTAAGTCCAAAGTAGTGTCCTTCTTTCACCTCAACCAAGCAATTGTGCTTCCATTTTTTTGTCAAACTCAGGACAAATAAAATGTCATAATCCAAACCTTGTCTGTTGCATTACACGATATCTAAACAGAACAGAAAATCTCAGGAAATTAACTATTTTTGTGCATTTTTTCAGCAAATACGAGGGTTCTCCTGCTTCAAAAGCCTCCATAGCACACTGGATCTCTCATTGTATTAAATTAGCCTACTTGGAGGCAAAACTTCCTCCTACAACCAAGATCAAAGCACACTCCACCAGATCTTTGTCCACATCTTGGGCCAGTAAAGCTTCTGCCTCTACAGCATATATCTGCAAGACTGCCACTTGGTCATCCTTATCAACATTCATCAGGAGAATTAAATTTTCTTCTGTGTCCTTCCACGGCCTACCCTTAACATCAACATTTGTGTTTTTTAGCTTGGACAAGAGGGCTTCCTTAAATGACATTTCAATTGGTCCTACCCCAGCACATGAGCGGAGACGATACCCGTAATGCATAGCCATGGAAGAAAAGGCAATATCGGTAAGTTAATTTCACATACATATTGTCTGTTTGCAATTAACTATTATTCCACACGTGGACTGTGGGGGTGGGACATTCTGGCCTATAAGACTGAAGGACCCACAGTCCTCTTGTGCAAGTATCCACTTACTGCAGGCCAACAAAGTTTCATATCAGGTAAGTCCTATTCTACACCTTTTTAAAACAGACGTTTGTCTTCTTGTTTTAATTACCTACAATGGGACCCATAATTATTGTTCATACTATATTAATGGGGTCCCATCAACAGGCTTCCATATAACATCTTCTCAAGGCTGATTTTTAGATAGGATTTTACAGGTGCATTAGATTAGGACTAGTCATATATTGAGGTACATTGGCAGGGTTGGCAAGCTTCAAACTTTTTTGTGCCAGAGGGGTACGCAACACATTGCTCCGCAATGTGTCGCATACCCCTCTGGCCCTGAAAAAGAGTTAACATTCTTTGGCCAAATTATGGAACTAAATCCTCATTTATACATGGCTAAGGCAGAGCACACATTTGCACATTGGTATGAGGAGCGTATGTTTGCTTTTGGTCTTAAATTATGAGGTACCCAAAATACCCAACGACTCTAGGGAACATGCAGAGGGCACCTAAGAGACAGGCCCCTAAAAGGAAAAGTACCCCAACCTGGATAAGACTGCAGCGAAGGTGTTAACTAGTCCCAACGCAGCCGTCCTTGCTCCTATAACTCAGGGAATGAACAGTATACAGATAATAAAATACCCAACATGAGTGCCAGAGCCCAAGGGCTCTGAGAAAACATCTGTATGAAGAGGTATAAAGTGAACCAAGGCACTCAAAGGGATACTAATCAATCTTCATTCCTTCTGTTTCTTCATGTTACCATTGTGAAGGAATCAGAGCCCCAAGGAACTCTGCTGAGAGGGAAAGGGTTGCAAGATTCTCTCCACAGGGTTGCAAGGGTCCACACAGCACCTGCACACTTGTCAATCCACTCCAATAGAAGCCCAGTAATGGTAACCTGCCTAATGGGGGAGTTTTAACAGCCCCATATCTAATAGAAAAATAATAAAGTAAGAGAAGTGCTCTGGCCATGATTTCACTTAGTGCACATCATAACTGGAAGAGGAGCTAGGGTTGAGCTACAGGAGCTGGGAGTCTCCATCCAGAAGACACTGTCTTTTTTTGAGACTGTTCTTCCCTGCAAAGGAGGATCTCAACCGCATGGTACCTGTGTTCCATATTGGACAACAAAGAAAGTCTGATAGCATAAGCCATTCTCTAGCACACCAACACCCTGTATCTGGCCACACAGTCTGTGGGAACCAGAGTGTAGAATGAGATAGGAGCCAGTCTAATAGGGGGAGGGGTATTTAATGGGAGAATTACACAGCTCCATTTTATTGAGAATAATAAATATAAGCACAAAAAGGCAACCAGATCTTTGCCCTGTGACATTTCCTTTGAGGTCAAGTGGAGATAAAATGGAGCATGGATGGTGGATCACTCTCCAGCGACCCTTTTAAGGCAAGTGCCCTGCCTTTTGGCCAGAGAATAGGTTACCCCATGCTTCCTATGTTCCACATTGGATGAAACATTTTCTAGTCACCATTTCTGGGGGCTCCCCCCCCGAAACTCCCCCAGATAGTGCTGTATTGTTTTCCAGAACCGTTTCCTTGGTTCATGCTTAAAATACCCTTGTTCCCTTGGTCAATCAACCAGATCCTCAATCATTAATTCAGCTCTGTCCGCATCAGTATTATACAATATTTATAACACTTGGGAAGAGAGAACACTTTATATGAACAGGCTGGCTGATCTTCTTACGTAGTAGAGTGTTTCTGTTTGATCTTCCTTTAGTTGCCTGTGCTCCTTCTCTACTGTTGTCTAAAAATGTGTCACTAATGCCAAGGCCTCTATCAAGGTCATATTGAACAAAGTCCCCTACACATGCAACTGAGGCATTCAATCCATCTGCATGTTGCTCTGCTCAGTGGAGGTACAATTTTGTTCAGTCATTCCTAGAAGTTTTCACTCCTTCTGAAAACTCACCCCAGGCTTGAATTTTCAATCTGTAGAGATATGGGGTCCAGATAAGGATGCTTAAGAGATAGAATGTTGCGATACAATGGCAGTTTCTATGGAAGGTAGTTCCATTGTCTAAACATTAGACTTGAAAAGCTGCAAGGCACAGCTGCAGTGACTTTATATATGCTACCAGTAACTTAAGAGGGAGACTGTACAATGGAGAATTGGCACCTCAGTGGTGGTCCCTGTTTCTTAAAAAAAATAAATAAATAAAAAATATATATATATTATTTTACAGGAAATCTTAATGGTGGATCTGCGCAAATGGGATATTAACAAGCCAAACGAATATTCTTGTTTAACAATTTTAGTGTAATAAGTGCTACCAATAACAGGAATTCTTCCATAAAGTGTGTTTATAAGGTTGTTGCAGATGTACCTATCTGAGGCTTAGTATCTGAACAAAGTTTTCCTTGTCCCAGGTTTCAAAACGCAAAGAGACTCTTTCCTTAATGCTTTCAGATGCAGAAATTCCAACTTGTTGCACTATTTTAATGTAAGTGCGCAAGAACTAATCAGGTTCACCACGGACACTGGTAACTGCAGAATAAAAGGACCTTATTCAAGCCACAGAATTCTAAAACCACCTAATCTGATCTTACAAAGGTCCATCTTCATAAGATTTTATATTATTTTTTTTTTTTGTCCAGCTCTGGCATAAGTAATTTTCATTAGTGTAAGCATGTTCCTTCACTAGGAAAAGAGCAAGTATTTCCTTGATAGTTCATTTTTAAAATCACTTGTGTCCCAAGCTGCTCTGAAATATTCAACTATGCAAACACAAATGGTTTCAAGAGACAGCCAGGTCTCTAACTGAGCGTACTGCACTAAGAAGGTAGAAAAATGGGTTTACCTCTCCCCCACATAGCCTGAGATACAAGCTATCACATCACTAGACTGGTCACCCTTTTACCATGCCAAGTAGAGATCTACTATGAAGGAGAAGTTGTTTAAAGGGATAGTAATACTTCATTTTATCTTTACTTTATTGTGTAGGCATTAAAAACATGAAAGATATAAGTCTTATCTCTCAAATCTTTACAGTTTGAGATATATTCACAAGCAAAGTTTCCCCCTTCCGCCCTTTTTACCTAGTGTAAGCCATCTCTTCTCAGATGTGGAATCCAGTCTATAGACCAGACAGATAACAGAAGGGGACAATCTTCTTCCTAAGAGAACAATGAAAGCCCTGCCCCCATTGACAACTTTTTCCCTTATCTTAATTGATGATCGTCCCTCCCTGCAATCTACCTGGGCACCTCCCTTCTGCTCTGGCTGAGCAGTGTTACGTCAGTAAAAGGGGCGGGAGGGGGATACTTTGTAATTGAATTACTCTTGAACTACAACTCTGACAGAATTGAAATAACACTCTAAGGTCCAAATGCTATGATGATTAAAGGGATAGCAATACTTAAAATGTATGAGAAAAAAAAAAAAAAAAAAAAATTTGTTGTAGGGTTTATGCCCCTGAGTAAAACAAGTACTCCCACTGCTGAAAAGGTGTTTCATTCAAAAGTTATTAATTTTCAAAGTTGAATTTTTTTAGGTGCAATGTACAGTGGCGCTGTTGCTACACGATCCTATGGAAAGCTCTGGTCCCGGGACCATAAATCTTCATAGGATGGTGTAGCAACAGCACCACTGTACAATTTCAGGCCACTGTGATATTGCACCTAAAAAATTCAACTTTGAAAATTAATAACTTTTGAATGAAACACCTTTTACTGAGGGGGATAACCCCTACAACATTTTTTTTTTTTTTACATTTTAAGTATTACTCCCTTTAAGTAGAGCTGTTTTTATTATGAAACATTACTATCCCTTTAAGATAAGATGCACGAGTATGCTCCCATAACAGACAAAGGAGGTGTAGATCTCTTGTTCTTATTGGAGCATGTCTAGTTGGTGTCCTGGTTATTCTTGGAATGCACCAATTATGGCAGTCTGCACTATTGTTCGAGAAAAAAAAAAAAAAAAAAAAAAAAAAAACACATTAGGACAAATAAACCACTCTTAAAAGGACAGTAATGTCCCCCCCCAAAAAAAATATATATTTAGCATTCTGTAGTGCTTAAAAAGTTGAATCAAATGCAAAAAAAAAAACCCCTCTCTCTCAAACCGCTATGGTTTGAGAGATATATGCATTCAAAGTTTGACGTTTCCTGCCAACAGCAGGAGATCCATGTCGCCCAACACGGAGGCTCTTCAGCAGAGCCACAATCACGTGTTTTTTTTTTTTTTTTTTTAAAACGAATGACTTCATTGGAATGGTCTACAAAGTGTGCCCGGTTTGCAAGCACACTTTGTAGACCATTCCAATGAAGTCATTCATTTTAAATAACGTGATTACGGCTCTGCTGAAGAGCCTCCATGTTGAACGACACGGATCTCCTGCTATCAGATTTACAGCAGGAAACATCAAACACTGAATGCATATATCTCTCAAACCATAGCGATTTGAAAGATACTTTTTGTTTTTTTTAGCATTCAATTCAACTTTAAGCACTACAAAATGCTAAGTATTTTTTTATGGGACATTACTGTCAAGATAATACTTCTACTGGAAGAAGTAAATGGGGGGGGGGGGAGCCAAAGTTATCACTGTGTCAGTCATGATCCAGGCAGTGAAACCATGGGCTAAAATTGACCAGGTCTAAGAGTGCTCCTTCTTGAAGGGCTTTTAACCGAGTGTGAGAAGGGTATACAAAGCATTGCAAAGAAATGTGTTAGATACCCCTCTGGCACTCGAAAGTTTAAGGGAAGAATAAAGTTGAAGAATTCCCTTTAATAGAAATATTTAGGTTCATATACACAAAATTAAAAGTGAAGCAATACTGGGGCAAACTGCCTGCACCAAACAAATAGGACACCCCAGTTTATTTAAAGAAAGCTTTTAACACCTTGATTGCTAGCTGGTCTTATAGGACATTGCTTTGTCATGCGTTAGAGGCCTCTAGAATTAAATGGGTATTTAAAAAAAAAAAAAAAGCTATCAATGGGAAATTATTCCCTACTGCATGGGTTGTTTGCCTCAGAACTGCCCCGATTTTGCCACTATGCATACTGCACACTTATAATAGATAAGAACACCGCGTATGTTCCCTCCTAATGCTTTAGATAGAGGCAGCTTTGCAAGTTGGATGTGATAACTTCAGTACAGGCAGCCCCTGCATATTTATGGTGAAAGAATGATTAGATAAGCAAACTTTAGGCAGAAAAAGCAGAATAAAAAGCAGCATAGATTTATTCACAAGTGTAAACAAAGAACATCCATTTCTGTAGTGCACACATGTGCACATGCACACAAAATCACAGGTGTCAACCGCCTGAGTGCCAGATGGGTACCCAATGCATTGCTTGGCAATGCACTGGACACTACTCTGAGTTACTGAACACTGGCACTTCAGCACAAATAGAATTTTATCCTGTAGGATGTACTTTGTTTCTTGTATAATACACTGTACCAAACTAACTGTACCTCAGGGTTTTAACAGTGCCCAAGGGGTACACAACCGTTGTATACCCCTGTGGCACTAAAAGGGTTAAAGAAAATTCTACAAATTTCCCATTTAGTTAAATGGAAATTTTAATCTCCTTGAACGCTAAAGGACAATTCTAACCCAGTACAAAGCAATGCGTTGAATACTTCTAGAATTCAAGGACTTAAAAAAAACAAAAAATACATTTATGTCAATGCAATTTTATTTCACCCCTACTCTTATTGCTGGTTTCCTCCAGAATTCCACCTGAAACATGATTAGTAGGGCCCTTTGTGTCTGATGTTCATTTTATATTGAATTACTGCAATCCACCTTTTGACATGCAGTTTATTTAACACCTTGAATGTTAAGTATCTCCAGCACATTGCAAAACAACGCAAGAGAGATGGGGTTAAATATTTTTGCTTTTTATTAGTATTCCCTCCTCAGCAATCAGAAATAGGCTTATATTAAAGGGATCGTAATATTAGAAAAAAAGTATTAATTGTATCTACCATATAGTTTAAAAGAGAGTACTTGCACTTATTAATATCTCTGAAACTGTAATGGTCTGAGATATATAGGAAAATAAAGTTCTCCGCTCCCTCCCCTTTCTGCTTGACAAGCTGTAAAGCTGTCAGAAGCAGATTCTGGTCACTTGACCAGAGGAGAGGAGGCTCTTCAGCAGCGCCGATATAATGACATCTAAAAATAAATACTTCATTGGAATGGTCTATAACGTGTGCTTGCAAACCAGGCACACGTTGTAGATTGTTCCGAAGTATTTATTTTTAGGAATCACTATGTCAGCTCTGCTGAAGAGCCATCGTCTGATCCAGGAACCAGAATCTGCTTCTGACAGCTTTACAGCTCGTCAAGCAGAAAGGGGAGGGAGCGGAGAACTTTATTTTCCTAAATCTATCAAACCACAATGGTTTGAGAGATATGAATAAGTGCAAGTACTCTCTTTTAAGGTTATCTACCATATAGTTAACCATTTTTTTCTGACATTACTATACCTTTAAACCAAACAGTGGCCATATGTATATAGACAGAGGCGACTGAGAAAATTCTGGCGGCAATTGCAACACAAGGGACTGAAATGTACTGCATGACATTGGAGAGAGTGCTCATTTAACGGAGTGCCAGAGGGGTTTGTAAAGAATAGGAATACAATGTGTTGTGTATCCCTCTGGCATTCAAAGGGTTATATCAAATCAACTGTGTGCATATGTTTCCTATGCTGCGTTTGCTCCAGGATTTTTGCACTTCTGTTTTCATATACATATCCCCAATAGGCCATATTTAGGGTGTATGAAGAGTTGCAACTCTGGAGAAAACCAAACTAACAAAGGGAAAATTCCCATAGAACTTTTAACCCCCGAAATACTAGAAGTCTCCAACACATTGCATAAAATTATGCAAAATTTCTAACATTAAGTGGGTTAACCCAATGAGTTGGACACCTATCTGGTACGCAAAGGGTTACATTTCATTTAACACAATGAGAATTTTTCCGTCCACTATGTTACAGTTGATTTGCTCCAGAACTGCACAGCGAGTTTCCTGAATACAGCCTTATGTTCAATATTGGATAACTATAAGATACATCGATTAGAACGTTATAGGGTTCTTCGGTTCCAGACAAATAATTAAAAATACATTTGGTTAACTTATTTAGTTTTAAAACTTTTATTCCCATTTTAGGTTTAGCAGCCTTATTTTTCAACATATATTAAAACAGGAACCAACCCCTGTTTCACAGTCAGGCATCTGCAGTTCAAGCAGCTTGCATGGTACATACAATCTGAGCGAGCATCTCAGAGGCGTTCAGAATTGCGTATATTTTTCCCAGCTAAATCTCGACTGTGCATTGGTGATGGGAAACATATTGAGCGGCTACAAAAAGCTATACATTTTAAACAAAGTGATTTTTTTTTTATTTCAACAAGCATAGACATTTGTTATATTTCACAACAAGATAAATATCCCAAATTTAACTAAATTAGCAATTTCTACAGTATGCCATAAAATGAAACTTCAGACATACAGAATGAGGAAAAATTTTCACTGTTTATTTACACAAAAACCTAAGGTGAGTCTGAACTTTGTAATTCTACAGGTTGCCACTGGTTGTCTACCAAACAAGTTTTTACATGGGACCCAAAGCACAAAAGAAAAGTGGCTCAGTTGTGAGGTAAACCACCTACCTGCACTACATGGGAAAAGTGGAAATTCACGTTGAGTTAAATGGAGCTTTTAGCCCCACAACTACTACACAAATACTAGAGAGATTCTAAAGCACCGATTTGCAGTGTTTTGGAGACCTCTAGCATTCACAGTGTTAGAAGGAGCAGTAAACTGTTTTACAAGAACATGTTGTTGACTAAAACAAGGGTACATCCACGGCTGGTAGATGCATAATTCCATACTTAATACAATTTAAACTTGCTTTCACATTAACAGTGCCTTCCAATGGTCAGTATTCACTGAACTATTCTGTCACATTATATGGAGATGTGAGTCACTGCAGAACACAGAATGTGATAGAAATTGCTGAATCATGCTGGCAGAACTTTCAGGAAGTAATCACACTAATTCACTTCCTGAGAATACGAACGGCCACGTTTGACTAAAACAGGGAGGTGGGAATACACTTGCTTTACACATCAGGAAAACCCCTATAATATAGGTTTTCATTTACATCAAGCAAAACATTTATATATCCCCTATAGTGCAGCTGGTTTGGTCCAGCATTGTTCCACTTTACTTTTGGGCCCAAATCCCTTGTTTTCACAAATCTCTGGCCATTCACCTCTTCAGTGCTGGAAGGAAATGCTTAACCCCTTCAGCTAATATTTTGGTAAAGCAGGAAATTAGTGGAGATTCAGAAATTTAAGTAATTAAAAAAATGTATGTATAAAAAAAATTGTGAATGGAGTTGATCAATCTTTCACACAAATATATTTATGAAGAGCTTTACTTGTAATCTCTACATTTAACCCTTTAAGGGCCAGAGGGGTAAGCAATATGCTGCTTTTTTCTGCACTACACACCTGGCTGGTCCTTAAAAATTAAGGGGATAGTCCCCTCAAACTACACATATAAGTGGTACGCAGGGGTTAATCCACTTACTTTTCAGGGATACCTTAAAACAGCGATGGGCACTGTGAGGCCTCTAGCTGCTGCCAGACTATGGCTGGCGTGGAATGATGGGAGTTGCCTGGCAGCAGCTGGAGGACCCTAAGTTGCCCACCACTGCCCTAAAATATTCAGTCAGACAAGTGACTGCATTGGATAACTTGTGCCCTTCCACATTACACTACAGCTACCATTATCCACTGCTTGCCCAGAAGCTGTAATGTGACAAAAGCTGACAAACTTCCAATTACCCATCCCCCTGATAAGATTTTGGGCCTTATGTAGAAAGCAAAATCTTCAGAATTCTGGGAGCAAGTCAAGAGCACCATGGGACACCAAATAGGGTTTTTAAGCCTTTGAACGCTAGAGACTTCTCTTGGCATTCCGTTGCAATGAGTTGGATACCTCTTGCATGCAAAGGTTAAAAAGCCTATTGAAAACAAATGGCCCCTATGGTGCAGCTTTTGACTGCTCCAGAGTTACCACGCTTTATTTATTTCTCCATATGGCCCTTCAAGCTAAAATTGAAAATATGAAATGTAAATCATATTTGAAAGTCAAGCTTGTCAACCAATGTATTTGGGGAAAACCAAGTTTGGTGCATTTTCTATTTCCAAGACAGTGGTTCTCAGACTTTTCACTTAGCCTGAACTCATTAATTCACAAACCTCAGTGGCATGCTATCAAATACTTTACCCCTTAGATAGTGGATGGATACAGCATCAATATTAAATGGATTTCAATGCCAGTTGGAACCGGTATGGAGAAGGAAAAAAAAAAAACAAAAAAAAAACATTGCTGGGCTATTCCTCTGAGTTTAAACAGATTGTTAGCAACAGTGCCAGCTGTACAGGGGGTGATTATCGTGGTTTAAGTTAGAGTTTTAGTCTTAGATTCCATACAGAGGGATACTAAGAATGACACGTTGACGACAATGGAGAGAGACAAAATTACTTTAAAATAAAGCATCTCCCAGTGGGAGTATCCTTTTTTCTTAGCAGGATTAGCCTTAAACCTTTGATTGCCACAGGGCTACGAAACGCATTGTCTTGCAATGCGTGGCGTATCAGTCTGGTGCCCAGAGGGTTCATATGTAAATTAGTAGTTTGAGAATTACTGTCCTCAGGAAATAAGGGAATATACTGCCATAAGTGTGAGAGGGGAGCACTGACAAAATAATTAAAAATTATAGTTTTAAACCTGCAATTTTGTATTATCCTAACTCTTTGGATGCATACAAACTTCAGGCACTGAAAGAGGTTGGGGCATTGAAATTTACATGCATTATCAGTGTTGACTCGTGTACTAGTCCATGATAACCAAGTCAATAACTTATAAGTGCTTGGCACAAAGGTTTCGGTAAGCCATATCTGTCCTACGAGACTTCAACTTTTTTTTTTCTTTTGTTATGTAAGGCTGGTGTTGTCAGATGTTTATGGGGTTATAATACACAGACACACTCAGCAGGCCTCTATATATACAGGATGAAGCATCAAGGGAAAAGGGATCCCCAAAACCATAAACTGTGTAAAAAGTGAATTCAATATTATGCTCTTGGCTGAGACACACACTATTATATGCTGCTTGCAACGATCACATTCTGGAGCTTGGCAGAGAGACTATCTGTAACAATTAACAGTCCGAGTGCCGGGGCTGGGGGAATTCTCCCAGTCACTCAAAGTGTTAAAGCAAAACCTTCATTCTAAGGGCCATAAAAAGCCAGTGCTCACACTTGTCTATATAAAAGTCATTTTCTTTCCAAAATTATATAATTTTAAAGGATTACATTAACTTTAAAATGCTTGAAGCTACACGTTTAATTTTTATGGTAATTGTATATTTAAAAAAAAAAAAAATCTTGCTCACCAAGGAGTATAAAGCAGGTGCCTTGTGGCAGATTAAAGTTTAGGAGAAAGCACAATACATGTGAATAGCTGGTGTGTATTTACAGTTACTGTGCTATTCTGGTAATGGTGACATATGACCAGAGAACAGCCCTAAATATGCACAAGACAGAACTCTCATTCAAAACAGTGTTGCAGGCAAAGACAAGCATAAAAATGTACCACTTTGTATTTAACCCATGAAGGACCAGAGTTGTGTGCAACACATTGGCAAAGTAATGTGATGCACATGACCAAGGCCCATTAAGGGTTAAGGCTACTTCCTGTAACTAAACTAAATTTATTTAAAACAAAAAAACAAGAGTGATGCCCACGTTAATCCAGGCAGAAAACTAGTAATGCTTTCAGTGCCAAAAGGGGCCCCTCAAATCAATCCAGCACTGAAATTTTTTTTAAAAAAGTGGGGAGAAATACATGTCTGTCAAATATATGTTCAGATTGTAGAGAAATACAGCTGGGGCATATGTACAGAGACAAGTTCAGCAATTCTAGGGCAAACCAACTGCACCACAGAGAAACATTTTTCGATAGTATAAACAGTCTTTAATCCCCTGAATGCTCAAGAGATCACCAGCACATTGTTTTCTAACGTACTAGCAGAATTCACTTGCATCCAAGAGTTTACAAGCTCCATTTCAATCAATGGGGGTGTTTTTTTCCTATGGTCTGGTCAAGAATTGCTCCACTTTTGTCCTCAAACATATGTCAAACAGATTCCCAACAAAAATTAGAATGTACTTGAACCTTTGCGGAAGTTATTTGATACATTTCCTTAAAACATTTAATTCTGGGAGGGAGAAAAAAACATTTTTGTTTTAGAAATGTATAATCAAATAGGACAACTCACTCCAAGCAAAAACCCTAATTTAAGCACCACTCAAAAAGTGGTCATAAAAAGCATTTAAATTCATCTGCCCAGCACTAGAAACGCCAGCTGCTTAATGGAGTTCATATTAAATGATTTACACAACACTTTCTCTGTTGCCAGACACCAAAACAGCTCGGCGACAGATTGGACAGGTAGAATTTTCTGACAACCAGCGATCGATACAATGGACATGGTACTCATGAGAACAAGGCAGCTTACGTAGCTTGTTCCCTTCGGTGTACTCAGTTATGCACACGCTACATGTTTTCAGGGCATCGTTTTCGCCAAAATTTCTGGTGGATAGGTTGTCGATTTGTTCTTTGGTGAGTCCCCTTGGCTGATCATCATCATCCTCATTGAGGAGGAAGAACTGGGCAAGACTGAGGAATGGCAGTGATCCACTTTCTTCAAAGGTGACCGACCCCCTGTTATTGCGACCTTCCCTTCTGGCACCAGATGTTGAAACGCCTTCATTGCTACCTTCATCAGCTTCCACTGGGGTCACAGGTTCTGTGGACTCAACTCCAGAAGCTCTGGCCTCTGTACTTCCACTATTCTGTGTTTCGCTGTTCACCGCTGTTGGAGGGGAGGCTGCTCCTGCAGCGGCAGGCTCAGCATCATTATCACTGTACATGAAATAGCTGAGTTCCCCAAATCCAGTCATTATCTGCCTCAACATTGTTTGGATGGCAACAGAGGTGGTCTCACTGAGTCCGGTATTGAGGATTCTACGTATTGGAATCCTAATGGTGCTGACATATGTCCTCACACCAGCACGTTCAGAACGTGAGAAAGTGCGCCTGAAACCTCCTCTTTCACTCTCGTAAGTGACCGTGTTATTGGGGGTTTGGGAGCGAGAACGTGTCCTATTAGCTATGCTGTCTCTCTGCCGGTATTCTCCTGGCCTCACTCGTCTCACTTGGAGATCCAAGACAATGGTGGGAGGTCTTTGACTAGGACCAGTGGTCTCTCCGGTGCTTGGGGTCTCTGTTGGAGGGGGTTGAGAAGAGCTTCTGGTCTCAGGGCTTGAGAAATGAGCAGCACTTGAATTCTGAGCTTCAGTTTCAAGTGCTTGCTGTCTGGATGTTACATGCTGTCTCGTTCTAGAGCTACCCTCTGTTTCATTTAATGAAGAGTTGTTTTGGATCTGAGCTGCAGTCACATGCTGTCTAGTTCTAGAGCTACCCTCTGCTTCTTCAACAGTAGAAGCATCAACAGTCTGTGAAGAACTATTTTGAGCCCTTCGAGGAGGAAATTCAACAGTTGGATTCAAAGGTGACCTGCTTCTATCAGTCCTAGCGCGGGTCCTTCGTTGATCCGGACTCCTGCTCCTTGCCCTCCTTTGCCCTCTTTGAGAAGCTGTTTCCTCTACAGTTATCTCTTCCGGAACATTCATTGGGGCTGTAGGTTCAGCTTCAGGCTCATGCTCAGGCTCAGCTTCAGGCTCAGGCTCGGGCTCGGGCTCAGGCTCACCCTGATTGCTAGCATCCATATCCTCAGTACCTGGAGTCTCTACTGACTGTTCGGTTTGGGGCAAGTTTGGGTTCCCAGAATTGCGATTCACATTTATTTCCAAACTAAATCTGAAATCGCCACTATTGGGATTTGTTCTGCTCACTGCCCTCCAGGATTGGTTGCCTCTCTGTCCACTTCTCGTTGTGTTTCCAGTCTGCCGTACTGAATTGAGCCAGTCTATTATAGAATCTCCATTGGAGGAGTCCTCTGCAGATTCTCCACCTGTGGATGCTGAAGCACCTAAAAAAATAAAACAGTAAATTAACCAGATTGTACTAAACCATCAAGTAAATAAAATAACAAAGCACAGTAAAATAAAGTACCAAGTGTATAGGAAAGGCAAACAGACTAGGCATCTGCGATTACTCAAAATGCTCTATACAGCTATACACAACAGTTCTAAACCCCCCTTAGGACCAGAGGCATGTGCATTGCACACCTCTGGTTCTTAAGGGGTTAATCCTTTGGATACTAATGTCCAAACAGTGCAAAGCAATACAATGAAGATGACTCCAGCACCCAATGGGTTCATGAAAGTCAAGCTCATACATGAATCACACTTAAACATAAAAACGTAAGCTATGATATACAAGTATAGTAAAAGTATAAATTAAATTACACACTGACCTGAGTGTCAGATAGATATTCAGTGTGTTGCAATGCAATACACTCGATACCTCCGACACTCAGAGGGTTAAAGGGATAGTAATGTTTCATAATAAAAGCAGCTCTAATTTATCATCATTGTATTTGGGCCTTGGAGAGTGTTATTTCAACTCTGTCAGAGTTGTAGTTCAAGAGTAACTGAATGATAAAGTATCCCCCGCCCACCCCTTTTACTGATATAACTGCTCAGCTCAGAGCAGCAGGGTGTATCCAAGTAGATTGCAGAGAGGGACAATCTTCAATTAAGATAAGGGAAAAAGCTGAAAAACCTGTCAAGGGGGCAGGGTTTTCATTGTTCTCACAGTAAGAAGATTGTCCCATGCTGTAAGCTGCCTGGTCTATGGACCAGATTCCACATGAGGAGTGGGGGCTTACACTTTGTAAAAGGGGTGGGAGGGGGATACTTTATCATTCAATTACTCTTGAACTACAACTCTGACAGAATTGAAATAACACTCTCTATGGCTCAAATACTATGAAGATTAAGTGGACCTGCTGTTTTTGTGAAACATTACTATCCCCTTTAACCCCTTAAGGACCGGCATGTGCGGCCGGCACTTGAGGACCACGGGGCTTTTTTTTTTGCAATTCTGGTTCAGGGCTTCCGGAGCGGCGTGCAGACACACCGGGAGCCCTGAACTCCATGACGTACCAGGACCGTCACTGGTCCTTAAGTTCCGGACCACAGTGACAGTCCTGGTACGGCAATGGTCCTTAAGGGGTTAAGGACTTCATGTTCAAAAGAAAACAGAAGTAATTCTGGACTAAACCAACTGCACTATAGGGGACAAATACAAAATCCCTTTGATGCAAATGGGGCTTTTAACCCCTTGAATTGCTTTGAAATGCACTGAAGACCTCTCTAGCATTTGTGTCATTGGGAACTGCATTTGTTACCCATGGTGTAGTTTGATTATGCTAAGTATTATGCCACTTTTCTTTTGGACACAGGACCCAATAAATGTTATTTGTCATATAGAAGGAACAAACAAAGCAGAAATAAAGACAACTACAAATGTTTCCTAGAGTTCCAAGACATGAATAAGGAAGAACACCTAAAGATTAAATGGGGTTATATGTACATTTATAGGGGACTTGTCATCTACCAGTTTTCCTCTCATTTAATGTATCTATTTAAAGGGATAGTAATACTTGTAACAAAGTGCAGCTCCGAGCCCTTAAACTATTTTTCCCACGTCGTGCTGTATTTCAATACTATCAGGCTTGTAATTCAACCACAATTGAATCTTAAAAGGATCTGCCTCAGGCCTCTTTCCCTTGTGTCACGCTGCCTCTCCAATCCAGTCGGGATTAAGCGCGACAAGGGACAGTCTTCTGTAAGCATTAGGAAAATCCTGCCCTCCTTCAAGAAGGGCAGGGTTTTTCTTATACATACTGCATGAAGGTTGTCCCTCTCTGCGATCCATCCAGTCCTTCTAATGCTGCTAGAAATTCTGGTTGAAACAGAGGCGTGGAATAAATTAATGTGGGTAAATAATCATGCAGCTTCTTTTAAGACTAAGGGTCCCACTGAGAAGTGTTTTACTACACTTCCTCTCTAAAGTTCACATTGCAATAGCTAGAGTCCGTATTAAATAAAACATTCTACTTCACTAACACTAGAACCAAAAATGTGTTTTCTATTTTAGACAGCTTAATTCAGGGCTCAAAATTTCCACTTGCCACTAGCCAATGGCGAGTGAAAATTCAGCCCTGGCGAGTAGAAATTCAGCCCTGGTGAGTATGTTATGGCTTGCAGTGGCGACCAACTTTTTCAGGTCTGGCTAGTAGCAAAGGACTTCACATTTTAAGTCCTGGCTTAAAGGGATAGTAATACTTTGTTTTATCTTTATTTTATTTTGTAGGCATAAAAAAACCATGAAGAACGATATAAGTCTTATCTCTCAGACCTTTATGGTTTAAGAGATATTCACAACCAAAGTATCCCCCCCCATTCAGCCAAATCAGAAGGGAAGTGCCCAGTTACACTGCAGAGAGGGACAATCTTCAATTAAGATAAGGGAAAAAGCTGAAAAACTTGTCAAGGGGGGGAAGGGCTTTCATTCTTTTCATACAAAGAAGATTGTCCCCTGCTGTTATCTGTCCAGTCTTACAACTAGATTCACATCTGAGAAGAGATGGCTTACACTAGGAAAAAGGGGCGGGAGGGGGAAACTTTGCTTGTGAATATCTCTTAAACCATAAAGGTTTGAGAGATAAGACTTATATCATTCTTCATGTTTTTTTAATGCCTACAAAATAAAATAAAGTTAAAACGAAGTATTACTATCCCTTTAATTTATAGTTTGCAACTTTCATTTGAGCAAGCCTGTACCAAGTGACAATATCGAAGGCAATTTATTGCTAACCATTAACAGACACTCTTTATAACTAAATGGATGAATATACAGTTGAAGCCAGAAGTTTATATACACTATATAAAAAGACACATATGCATGTTTTTCTCACTATATGACATGAAATCAGAATAAACCTTACCCATTTTAGGTCAATTAGGATTACCAAAATGTATATATCTATATCTATATCTATATCTATATCTATATCTATATCTATATCTATATCTATCTATCTCTATCTCTATATCTATCTATCTATCTCTATCTCTATCTCTCTATCTATCTATCTCTATCTCTATCTCTATCTCTCTATCTATCTATCTATATATATATATATATATATATATATATATATATATATATATATATACATAAAAGAGAAAGGCTCATTGCATAATTTATGTCTCCTCAGGAGACACACACACACCCAGGGGTGGCAATAAGGAGGGGTTACTGTTCCCATTGGGTGATTCAATGGGGGTGTGATTTTCACACCAATTGCAGTGGCTGAAGGGAGTTGGCCCGCCCACCACTATCAAAGTCAGGCAAAAACAGTATGGCCGCCACTTGCTCCTACACCACAGACAAACACACACATGCCCCACTCACACAGCACCAAACTCACACACATGCCCCACTCACACAGCACCACTCACACACACAAATGCCCCACTCACACAGCACCAAACTCATACACATGCCCCACTCACACAGCACCACTCACACACACAAATGCCCCACTCACACACACAAAAGCCAGAAAGAAATATGGCTGACACACAGTCACTCACCCTGACTCCCATTGGCCTCAGCAGGACCTGTACTACAGCCACTGAGGAACAAAATGGCACTCAAAGGGTTAAGGTAGGTCCTCATTGCTCAATTATTTCTTCACTGTCATCATTTGCCATGCAAGACACAGGACAGACAGTCATCAGATTCACACTTACACAACCCTGTGGCAGTCAGTGGGTTATCAAGTTTTACCCCTCAGGGAGTGTGTTCAAACCTCTCACACTGTAAACTTGCATTTCCCTCCCACTTCTCCTCCTTCCCCAGCCTATTACAAGCACTTTTCCACATTTCTCTTAAGCCCCGTCCCCTACTCACGATTAAGCCCTGCCCACTTTTAACCCAGATTGCCCCATTGCTCTCTCCACATCAGCACCACATAACTCCCTTCCAGGGACTCCACAAGTCAAAGTTCCCAGGTATGAATACACTTCCCACTGCTATTTATCTCTGACATGCCTCTCTATACATTAACCATTTGAAAGCCAGAGGGGTGCACAACTCACGCACACATGTGTTTCTGCGCATATATGTTGCGTGTGTGTGCGTGTACATCTGTTACATATTTGTGTGCATCTCCGGTACCACACACACCCAGGGGCGGCTGTAAGGAACAGTTAGCCTGCCCCCCAACATCAGTCTTAACCTAGGCTGACCAGACCTCACCTTTAACTGGGGACGCATAGGAAAAATGCATACTGCAGGACTACTTTCATTTCAGTGAAGTACTGCAAAATGGCTATTTCCTATGTGTCCCCGGTTAAATGTGAGGTCTGGTCAGCCTACCTTAACCCTTTGAGTGTCAGAGGGGTCCGCATACATTGCAATGCGTACCCCTCTGGCAGTCAGAGGGTTAGCCCTCTCCTCCACAACTCACCTACTGCTACATCACTTCTCTCGACTTACAACTCCTACAGTAAACAACTCATGGCACAATGCTATAACCCACAAACCAGCAGCTCCCATTTTGCTAGGGAGCCACACATTGATCACTTCTTTCAAAGACACACTGGGACACTCAGAGTCAGCTGGGGAATAGGTTAGAACACACAGATCTTCAGTTTCCATGCTAAGAACTGGGGTTGATGGACTCACTTTGTTTCAATTTAACCCTTTGAGTGCTGTTGCAATGCCTTGGATACCTCTCTGGCACTCAGCGTTAAGCCCATTAACCCTTGGAGTACCAGAGATGATATGCAGCACATTGCTCTGCGTACCTCTGTCACTCAAAGGGTTAATATCTGTTTGGAAAGCTTCCACATTTGGGTATTGTGCAGCCCACTCTTTCCTCACAAGTGGCCCACAGGGTTAAACTGATTTCTTTGAAAATGTCCATTGATTTCAATGACACTATTAATTCCATGAATGCTACAAACAATGCAAACACATTGCCAAAGCAACGCGTTGGGGACCATTGTAGCATTCAAGGGGTTAAAGCCCCATTTATGTCAACACGATTTTCCTGAATTTTCAATTCATCCCTATGGTATCAGTTTTTTTGGAGTTGAACCCTTTATCTTGATACATAAGGCCCATTAATTACCCCATTAATTTAAACCCATTTATACTTTTGGCTCTTGCAGCAGCTGACTGTGCACTGTGATCTGTGAGGCTGATGTACTAACACAAAGAGGAACAATTCGATTCTGTACCATACAGAACAAATACAATGCTCTGCTGACCTCTCTAGCGTTGAAGACGTTAAAACGCCCATTTAAATAAATGGGTATTGTTCCCTGTACTGCTGTTACTTTTCCACAAAATTCCACCACTTTCCTTAGTATATGAGCCTTCCTGTTTTGAAGCCTATTAGCTGTTAGGGGTCCCTCTATTGATCCCTGCCTACGGCCCATGGACAAATAATCCGGTTCTGTCCCAGCTGACCACCACGGCCCACTAATGCAAGGAGCGCCCAACATGTGTTACATATTCCTTTCACTGCCAGAGGACTATACAACTCATTACACAGCAATGTGTTGTGTACCTCTCTCACACTCAGAGTTAAAGTGCTTCACTCCAACCAACTGCTACACTATGTCTGTATAATGCAGTAACCCTACAGCCCTGTATTTCATGTCTACTTCACTATGTATAGTCATTTCTCCCCCTCACCCATTACTTTACTGTAACACTTCACTGTCCCTCTTCTCCTCAATCTCTCATCTCCTCCTCCCTTGTCATCCCCACTCACCTATCCCCTTGCCATTCATCCATAGTCCCAATCTCGCCATTTTACTCCCACATCACTATTACATTCTCTATCACTGCATCTGTCACTTAAAGGGATAGAAATACTTCATTTTAACTTTATTTTATTTTGTAGGCATTAAAAAAACATGAAGATAGATATGTCTTATCTCTCAAACCTTTATGGTTTAAGAGATATTCACAAACAAAATATCCCCCCCCCTGTTCAACCAGATCAGAAGGGAGGTGACCAGGTAGACTGCAGAGAGGGACAATATTCAATTAAGATAAGGGAAAAAGCTGAAAAACTTGTCAAGGGGGGGGGGGGAAAAGGGCTTTCATTGTTTTCATACAAAGAAAATTGTCCCCTTCTGTTATCTGTCTGGTCATACAACCTGATCCACATCTGAGAAGAGATGGCTTACACTAGGTAAAAAGGGGCGGGGAGGGGAACTTTGCTTGTGAATATCTCATAAATCATAAAGGACTGAGAGATAAGACATATTCTTCATGTTTTTTTAATGCCTACAAAATAAAATAAAGTTAAAACGAAGTATTACTATCCCTTTAACCCTCTGTCTGCCAACCTATTTCTTCAAATGTACTGCAGTATCCACTGCTGTAATCTAAATTATTCCTTTACTCAAACATCTTTTCACTGTGACCTTCTACAAGTAACACAGCACACTGACTTCAACTGTAAGGATACAGGGCCTTATTCATCAAGTAACACAGCACACTCACTTCAACTGTAAGGATGCAGGGCCTTATTCATCAAGTAATACAGCACACTCACTTCAACTGGTAGGATACAGTGCCTTATTCATCAAGTAACACAGCACACTCACTTCAACTGTAAGGATGCAGGGCCTTATTCATCAAGTAATACAGCACACTCACTTCAACTGGTAGGATACAGTGCCTTATTCATCAAGTAACACAGCACACTCACTACAACTGTAAGGATACAGGGCCTTATTCATCAAGTAACAGCACACTCACTTCAACTGTAAGGATACAAGGCCTTATTCATCAAGCTGAAGAGCTGCAATTAAAACATTTTTTTACAAATCTTATCAGCATATCTACATCACCACTGCGTCTGTCACACACTGTCTACATATGTGACATACGTCCATGTATGTGCGTGTCTCTCTGTAGGTATGTGTTTCACAGTGTGTGACACGCTCTGTCTCTAAGTCCGTGTCTGTAACACTGCATATTTCTGTTTCACACAACGTCTCTCTGTGTAAATAATATGATGGGCAACACCGTCCCACATTGCTAGTTATTTATATTTGCCAAATGCCAGAATAATGAGAGAGAGAGAATTTTTAAGGCATTTTTATTTCTTTCTGCAAAGTCAAAAGTTTACATACATTTCATTAGTATTTGGTAGCATTGCCCTTAAACTGTATGACTTGGGTCAAACATTTTGGATATCCTTCCACAAAATTCTCACAATAGTTGGTAGGAATTTTGGCCCATTCCTCCTGACAGAACTGGTGTAACTGAGCCATGTTTGTAGGTCACCTTGCTCGCACTTGCCTTTTCAGCTTTGCCCATAAATTTTCAACAGGATTGAGATCAGGGCTTTGTGATGGCCACTCCAAAACATTGACTTTGTTATCCTTAAGCCACTTTGTAACCAGTCTGGCAGTATGCTTCGGGTCATTGTCCATTTGGAAGACCCATTTCCGCCCAAGCTTTAACTTCCTGGCTGATGTCTTGAGATGTTGCTTCAGTATTGCCACATAATCTTCTTGTCTCATGATGCCATCTATTTTGTTAAGTGCACCAGTCCCTCCTGCAGCAAAACAACCCCACAACATGATGCTGCCAACCCCGTGTTTCACAGTTGGGATGGTGTTCTTAGGCTTCCAAGCTTCTCCCTTTTTCCTCCAAACGTAACGATGGTCATTATGGCCAAACAGTTCAATTTTAGTTTCGTCAGACCACAGGACATGTCTCCATTCCTGTGTGCATTTGCAAACATTAATCTGCCTTTTATATGTTTCTTTTGGAGTAATGGCTTCTTCCTGGCAGAGTGGCCTTTCAGCCCATGTTGATACAGTACTCGTTTCACTGTGGATAATGACACAATCTTACCAGCTTCTGCAAGCATCTTCACAAGGTCTTTTGCTTTTGTTCTTGGGTTGATATGCACATGTCGGACCAAAGCACGTTCAGCTCTGAGACACAGAACCAGTCTCCTTCCTGAGCGATATGATGGCTGGACATTCCCATCTTGTTTGTACTTGCGTATAATTGTTTGTACAGATGAACGAGGCACCTGCAGGTATCTGGAAATTGCACCAAAGGATGATCCAGACTTGTGCAAGTCCACAATTCTCTTCCTGATATCTTGGCTGATTTCTTTAGACTTTCCCATGATGTTACACACAAAAGAAGTGTGTTTCTGGTGTGCATTAAAATACATCCACAGGTGTGTCTCTAACTCAGATGTTGCCAATAAACCTATCAGAAGCTTCCAAAGACATGACATCATATGGGCTGTCCCAAATTGTTTAAAGGCATAGTAATCCTAGTGTATGTAAACTTTTGACTTTGCAGAAAGTAATAAAAATGCCTTAAAAAATTCTCTCTCTCATTCTGGCATTTGGCAAATATAAAAATTTTGGTAATCCTAATTGACCTAAAACGGGTAAGGTTTATTCTGATTTCATGTCAGATAGTGAGAAAAACATGCATGTGTGTCTTTTTATATAATGTATGTAAACTTCTGGTTTCAACTGTACATATTAGGCACGTTTAAGAAAAAGTCACCATTCCTTATATTATGACCATGTTACCTTCTCTAGCCTTGTACACCAACAGCAAACTGTAAACCATATACACACACACGTTCCGTATTAACCCTGTGAGGACAAAAGGGAGTATGCAATGCATTGCAAAAAGTTATGTGATGCACACAGCCCTGGTCCTGAAAGGGTTAAATAAGCTAAAGAGCAATTAAGGCAGTTTTTTTTTAGTCATAGGCCAAATGATCAAAAATGAGTATGTGCAAATGCAGCACTGTATTTTGTTTACTGATAATACTAATCTTTATAGCATGGCAATACTCAAACCCAAAAATGTGGATAGTTGTGTCAAAAACAAAAAACACAACAGGGTATAAAAAAAAAAAAAAACAAACAGGGTAAAAAAATAAATAAAATTTATTTGTACTAAAGTGCAGTTCTAGAGTAGTCATTGACCAATATTGATAAAGTCAACGAGAATACAGATATTAAATGGCCTTAATTATTCTTGAGCATTGCCAGTTCCATAATGCCAGTGGCAAGCAATTGGTTAGACCCTACTGGGCTGTTACGTTGTGTGTGCTAGTAATGAGATAAAACATGTTTTTGCTACATAACTCAAGTGGCCTGTAATTTGGGCTCTTGTGGGCCACACTTGGCCTACTGGTTGCATGTTGGACACCTATGAGGTATGGAGAAAGCTTAGGGGCAAAGGAAGTCCCATTATTTAAATGGGGTTTTAAAAGTGAACTTGTCCCCTTGATTTACGTTTGCATATTTGAAAATTTAATTAAAAACTGCCTGTGTGTCATGTTAGCCAAAATACGAGTAAATGTACAGTTAAGGAGATATTCATACTTTGTACCGTAAGCTGTTCGGCAATTGCAGTACCCAATAACACATGCCAATTAAGCTTTGGTAAGCTTCATATGCTAACAAAGCTTTTTTCAATTCTGTTTCTTTAGCGAATTAAAATAATTTCAGTGATATTTCATACGCTATGCCGGCCGCAAGAGAGCGCCAGGGGGCAAGAGAGCCAGGGGGCAAGAGAGAGCCAGGGGGCAAGAGAGCGAGAACTAATGATTTATTTTGAGGAATTTATGGAAAATTCATATTAGGATTTGCTGCCTAAATTAAGTGGAGTGGAAATTAGGAAGTATTAGAGAGAAAAAAAAAAAAAGGGATCAGATTCAGAATAAAATGCTTTGCACAGTATGTTACCACTGTTAATAGCCATTGGAATGCCAGAAATGGCCAACACTCGATACCCTCTGGCACTATTTTGAGCCCTTTCAGACTTCATGTATACCTCTGTTTTCCTCATTGTTTGGCTGAGGCGGCCCTTCTCTGATTTGCTGCAGCCTCCTCAACAATTCTTCTTTAGTGATTTCACCTGTAGCATAAACAGCACATTTCTGTTTAGTTTTTGATCAAAATACAGATAAAGAGTGAAAAAAGAAACGAAACAGAAAAAAAAAAAAAAAACAACAAACAAAAAACCCAAGTGCACGCAAAAGACTAAAATAATTTACAGTTAGCTGTGTAGCATACAAATGAAATACGATTAGGGCGAGAACAAGACTATAGGAAGCCTGAAGAATGAACAAGAATTTTAGCAGAATTTGAAGGAGTTCAGCAGAGAAACTAGAAGAAACACAGAATTTACATTTTTTGACCAAACTCCCAACCAATCTGTTTCAGCTCACGCTGCACCTATAAACTGACAAAATCAGACTTTTAGCAACAGCGCTAATGTGTCCAAAAGTCACACTTCATTTGCAACGCACTCTATAGGCGTTCTTAAATCAAACTAGTCCTCCATAGTGATAGGAAAAGCAGCACCTAGTGACAGAATAGAAGAGTGCATTTTGATTTAATGTGTTGAGTGTTAAGAGAGGTGTGCAGAGCATTGCTTTGGAATGCATTGCTCACCCGTGTCGCACTCAAAAGGTTAAATATTTTATATACATACTCCATTTAGGATGGCCTAGTTCAATGTGAATTTAGTGAATGCTTTGTTATACTCTCTCTGGTTCATTTTGAATAATATATTATAAACAAATATAAATTTGTTATAGAATAACTTGGACTAAAAATTTCTCAGCTGTAGGACATTTCATGTTATACTTCATGTTTCAAAACCGTTACACCCGCGGTACATGTGGGCTGTTTTTGTCAGTTTTAGCAGTTGAACGTACACCTTTTTCCCTGGCCAGTATGAAGTTGAGCATGAGCAGGGAAACTACTAAGCTAACGCGCTTTTTTTTTTTTTTTTTTTTTTTTTAATTATTTACCAATTAAATCTTTGTGCAGGAGATTGTTTCTTCACCTTCAACTCAAGTATGATAACTAACTGGAGGTCCTTACAAGTGTAATGAAACATACTCGTGTCAGAGGAGTAAGCAGCACACGCCTTGCAGAGAAAAATTATATATATTTTTTTTACTAAAATCCCACCACCAGTCTATCCCCATGGCAGCCACACACCAGCCTTGCTCCCTTGCTAACTGGTAGCCGTAGATCCCCATAACACTGAGGGACCCCACCAGCCTTGTTCAGTGCCCACAGATCCTCACGTAAAAGGTCTAATCCCACCAGCCTTAATTCCCTGTCCACTGGTAGCCACAGATCCCTATGGAGACTGTCCCCCCAGCCTTTCCCTTGCCCACTGGTATCCCCACATATACTGTCTTACCCCCCCCCAGGGCTTACTCCTTTGTCCACTGGTAAACACAGATCCCCAATATACACTGTTACCGCACCTCCCCCAGCCTGGTTCCACTAGTAACCACAGTGTATTCTGACAGTTGAGACTTGTTCCATTGATAGCTAAAGAGGGGAAGAAGAAAAAAAAAAAAAAAAAAAAAAAAAAAAAAAAAAAAAAAACACACACACAGCCTGCACATCTGCACTCCATATGGGGCATTTTTTGGAGATAAACAATACCATTGTCCAAGTTATCACTTTTTCTTTCATAGAATAATTCACTGCAATTTGATATGATCCATGCAGATTTAGATCTTGCTCCCTTTTGAAATGGCAATACATCCTTTTTCTCCATTCACAGGGCACTATGCCCGATGAGTGAAATTAAAGGAGCAGTATGGGGTATAAATATCCTTTTAAACCACTGAAGTGTCCACACAGCTATGGGAACAGAGTTCCTGTGGCTTAAAACTCACCTGTTATCCAGTTTCGCTGTGCAGATCACCAAAATCTGGGTAGCTGGGTGATGCTAGCACTTTATTTGGTACTCATGGGGGTTCTCTCTCATCTCCATAGAATCTCATTGACAGAAGATTTGTGAAAGGGATTTCATGGAGAGGAGAGAAAACTTCCATGAAAGCAGAGTAAGGTGCTGGCATCACTCAGGAGAGTACCACTGGGTTGTAAACTCTGTTTCCATAGCTCTGAGGGGGATTTCAAATGGTTTGAAAGGGTGTTTTATTTATGGACCTTAAAAGCAGAATGTTCTTGCTATTGCTACTTAAAGGGATAGTAATACTTGTTTTCTCTAAGCTTTAATATTTTATGTATGAAATAACTACTCATGACAACAGCCTACAAAATGTGCCTAATTTGAGGCAGTAGACCACTGTCATGAATATCTGCTGTGAATGCACTGCTATTTTGCACTCCAGATGAGCCGTCCGGTCCCGGGACCAGAATCTAAGTTTGTCATCTAGAGCGCTGATGTAGCTTAAAGGGTAAAGAGGGGGAAACTTTAGATTGATATTACACAAACTATGAAAGTTATAGCGAAATGACTTTGATGCTTTGCTCTATTTATTTCATAACTACAATATTAAAGCTTAGAGAAAACAAGTATTACTATCCCCTTCAGTAACCCTGGGTGTCGTGCCATCAGGTGCTTTAGTCACCATAACCTTTTCCAGTCTCCTTTGGTCTTTGTCCTCAGTATGTCATGGGTATGGTGAAAGAAATAGGATTAGGTCAGCTTGCCCAAAGGCTATCCTTGTTGCTTATTTATAAGCAAAAGTGGAGCAATTTTGGCCAAGCCAAATATATCATAGGGAAGATGTACCAATTTCCACTGATTTAAAGAGGTCTCTCAAGCCCTTGAATGCTATTTCTCTATTTTATAGTAAAGCAACGTGATATACACTTGATATTCAAGGTGTTAAAAGAACCATTTATAATAAATAAAAATAATGGGAATTTATTTCTCCCTTGTGATCCAATCAGTTTGACACACAAATCATCATTTTTTTTTGCATTCAGCCTGCACTGCAGAGGAGCGCGTGTCAGAAAGAGAAGCATGCCAAGTCCACATATGAAGTTAGAGTGTGGAATAATCAGATAGTATGCTAAAAGAAAAAAAAAAAAAAAAAAAAAAAAAAAAAGGGGTAGGTTCATGTAACACACACACACAGTCACTAGGGGCCCAACCTTAAAGGGATAGTAATGTCTTGCATTTATTAAAAAGTAATATTGTAAATAATCCAAAAACAAAATTGATTGTTGCAAGTCCCATCTCTTAAACCTTTATGGTTTGAGCTAACATTTTAAAGTTCTCCTCTCACTGAGGTAAGCTGTAAAGGTGACAGCAGGAGATTCATATCAGCCGACACGAGGCGGCTCTTCAGCAGAGCTGAGATAATGAAATCTAAAAAGAAATACTTAATTGGAACGGTCCACAAAGTGTGCGTGGTTTGCAAGAACACTTTGTAGACCGTTCCAATGAAGTATTTCTTTTTAGATTTTGGTATCTAGACTCTGCTGAAGAGCCGCCTTCTGGTCTCCGAACCAGGATCTCCTGCTGTTAGCTGACATCAGGGAAAGGGAGGACTTTAAAACGTTAAATCTCTCAATTAAAGGTTTGAGAGATAGGACTTGCACGGATTTATATCTTTTTGGATTATCTACAATATTACTGTATATTCATGCAAGACATTATTAACTCTATTCTAAAGATTACAGGAGCATGACATGTTAAAGCACACAGAAGGGGCAGACTGCATGTACAAATGATTCCTCATCTTTCATCAAACTCCACAGCAGAGAAATTAAAATAGGATGCAGCTGGGTTTACCCCCAAATTGCTCTTTGCCTTTATACATATGACCAAGCTGTTCTGTTAGTCATGGTAGCAGGAGTTTGGACAAACTTTCATTTAGTTGGATTTGGCCTAGGAAGACAGTCAGCCAAGAACAGGCACCGGTAATGGGGCAGCACATGCACCAGCAGTAATTAACGCATTAATTAATTTAAGTTCAATGGACAGCCATCAGGGTTTATAGTAAGATAAGAAGCTTTTCTTATTCAGATTTCTAACCTGTGTAAGGACCACAAAGTGAATACTAATAGTATGATAAATAAGAACTTTATTTTTGTTTCCCTACCTGGAGTTCCAAGCAAGTTGTTATCCCTCATGAGACGATAGTCATCCTCATTTAGGTTATTTACAAACTGATAGAAAGCTTCCTCTCGGTCTAGCCTGTCCATTTGGCTCTGACGTTGGGATTCCGATTGGTCAGCACTTCCTTTTCCGGTAGGATCAGCACTCTCCATATTGATGAATGGATGGAAAGATGACTGTCTAAGGAGATAAAACCCTGTTCAGTCAACGATTAGCATGAAAATCTCTTAGAACCACTTCACATAATGTAAAGAGTTCAGTATATCATTTGCTGTGGAACTTCTATCATAATTTATATATTCACTAGTTATTTGTAATATTTGAGCTACATATTCCATTATGCCTAGAGTAGCCATTACTTTAAAGGAATAGTAATTTCGGATTTAAGAAGGTTTAATATTATTTGTATGAAAAAAATAAATGAAATTAAGTAAATCCAGTTGCTTAAAGATGTATACATTAAGACCCATAAGCTTTTAAAAGTCCCCCCACCCTTTTATAGATGGCAGCTCTCTAGCTGACAGATTGAGATTCTGGTCATGCGAACGGACGGCTCTTCAGTAGAGCCGAAATAGCTTTGTCTACGAAGAAATACTTCATTAGAACGGTCTACAAAGTGTGCCTGTCTCCCAGTAAGTTCTACTGGGCAGGGACCTCTTATAATGTTTGCATATATAGTCTACCCCTCATGATAATCTGTTTAACTACTGTACTTATTGTGTCCTCTCTGTACTTAAAGTACTTTGTAAAGGGTTAGTACACAGGACAAAAATAACATTGCAGAGACAGTCATTCCATATTTATATTGGAATGGGAGAGTTATCAGTAACGACGCTCGCTACCATAAAAGTGGAGGTTATAGCCCATTCCAAAAGTTAATAGGATTATTTAGTTGCATTAATAACAGAAGTAAACAGGCACATATCTTATTAAACTAATTTTGACAGGTGCCCACCCCCTTTCGGATAAGCATGCACACTGCACATAACCTCTCCCCACGATACTGACAATTTCATGAAACCCTGCCTTGTGTACAGTTATTTAACACTCCCCTTGCTCTTCAGTATGTTACAAGTGAATGGATTCACCCACCCCTTTTTTTTTTTTTTTTAAAGTAGGTTGACTCATCAAGTGCATCACCTTACATTTATAGTGATTATTGCATTTTATGTGAATTCCTTTGTGACCAATGCATACGGTAAGGAGGGGCTCAGGACAAGCTTGCAGTTGGGGAGGCGGGCGCGTGACACATTCAGGCTTATACGGAAAACCTCCCTAATGTATGCACCAATCACATAATAAAATGCAATAATCACACTATGGTGGCACACTTAATGAGAACAAGTGCATAAAAAGGGGTTGTATCAGTATGGTTGTGACACTACAGTGCAAGTGGCGTGGTCAAACTGCACACAATGCTTGGTTTTATGAAACTATCAGTGAGTGTTATTTCCGACAACAGGGGTGGGGCACCTGGGAATTAGTAGTACATAGAAACATGTATTGTCAAATTAACACATCCACCACTCTTACCTCACTATGGCAAGAAAATCCAAATGGCCCATGAATTCTGTCCTTATGATTTATTCAACAGAACATTTTCAGTCAGTCCTGGACATCATGCCCATGGATGCAGAAATGAGTCACTGTCACTCCACCTCGCCAACTGAAGCAGGCAATGCATGAACCTACTTAATGACTTTTAGGACCAAAGGTGTACACAAAGCATAGCTACACTTTCTGCATCCAAAGCATTGGAACTCTGTTCTAGTGAGAAGCATTGGCCTTGTGATCCTGCTAACAAGTGTAATTTGAACAAAGGCACAAGTTCAAAATTCATGGGGAACATTCAGGTTTTAGGATTATTAGGTGTTTTTATTTTAATTCTTAAAAATGAAGGGGAAAAAAAGGCAATCTGGGATGCTTTGTACCAATGGATCTCTAAAGGGAAATCTAGGAGTTATTTTGTTAAACAAGTAGCATGCATTCAGCGATAAGTTTGGCAGGGCGGAATTTATGCAGCACCAACTAACTGATTCTTTATAAATAAAGGGACCTCCAAAGTAACCCTACATATTTTAAATACTACAGTTTGCTTTTTCTAATTTTCCCTTCCCTTCCCTGACTGTCACCAGGTCTGGTAAATTTAGCATGTCACCTCCATCTTTCCTATAAACCTCCCACTTATTTCATCAAGAGGCCCGCTGAAGGAAATGTAAATGAACAGTACATTGAGTGTGTGGATAGGTTTTGAGCAAGTATATTCTACTCCCATGGTAACACCCAATTCTTTTTCCCCACAAGTGTGGAAGACAGGGTAAATATTAACAGATCAATTTTATTTTCATTTAAAGTGGACCTGTAAGCAAATACTTTACGCTAATAAAATATTGGACACAGTGCTTTTTTTTTTTTTTCCCCTGAAATGCACCATTTTATATATTTAAAATTTCTTTTATGGTAACCTTTTAGACCTGTGCTTAGGATACTGGCATGTCAGACACACAAGTACACCCTATTGGTTGATGCAGCAAACGTATTTAAACAGGGTGTGCTGGGAATCCAATCTAGTTAAACTTGTAGTAATATTTAAAATTTACAAATGACCACATTTATTTCAAAATTATTGTAGGATGCATTACTACTTTGACACTGTTGGAAATGTGAACAGAATCATTAAAGATCTACCGATAAATTGGACATCTTCCTGAGGATCACATTATCCCTATAATCTGGCCTGTTTGTGATGCTTGGTGATTAAACAGGACTACCCTCAGTCTTAAAATGAGCATTTCTCAACAGGTGCTTCTAGTACTTCTAGAAGTACTTGCCATAAATGCAGAGGGTACCTGACAAAGAAGAACGTTCCCAATGTACATATGTGCCAGTTTATACCTGTACAACATAATACAAGCCGAGCTTGTGGGCAGCCAGCATGTATATACTATATGCATCATTAAAGTGATAATGTTTCACAATACGAAGAGCTCCAATTAATCTTCATAGTATTTGGGCCTTGGAGAGTGTTATTTCAATACTGTCAGATTTGTAGTTCAAGAGTAACTGTATGATAAAGTATCCTCCTCCCACCCCTTTTACTGATGTAACACTGCTCCCCTAAGAGCAGCAAGACTGGATCACAGAGAGGCACAATCTTCAATTAGCACAAGGGACAAGAAAGAAAGAAAAAAAAAAAAAAAAAAATAGAAAAAAAACCTGTCAAGGGAGGCAGGGTTTTCCTTATGCTCACAGTAAGAAGATTATGCCTTGCTGTGAACCGTCTGATCCCAGGACCAGATTCCACATCTGAGGGGAAGTGGCTTACACTAGGTAAAAGGGGCAGGAGGGGGATGCTTTATCATTCATTTCCTCTTGAACTACAACTCACAGTATTGAAATAACACTCTCCATGGCTCAAATAAGGACTGTCCGCATGAACGCAGCTGGCATTTAAGGACCACGGACCTCCTTTTTCTTTAGTCGATCTGGGCACCCCGGACGTCCAGCAGCGCGGGGAGCCCTGAAATCCATGACTGTCCTGGCACGCCATGGGTCCTTATGACTCGCCAACCCATGATGTGCCAGGACCATCATGGGTCCTTAAGGGCTTAATGACCAGTTGCATAGAGGCGCAACCGGCAGTTAAGAACCACGGACCCTCCTCCCAATGCAGATGATTCAGGAATCCCACAGCAATGTGTAGCTGCATGGGGACCCATGAATTCCATGATGTGCCAGGACAGTCATGGGTCCTTAAGGGGTTAAATTAAAATGAAGGTGAAGTAAAACTTCCCCATGTTCTCAGGCCACCTGCCCAGAAAATAGAAGATATTCTTGCATGCCACCATTTTGTTTTGTACCCCCTCTTTTTTTTTTTTTTTTTTTACACTTTCAGTTTCATCAAGTAAGATTAGTGCAAGTCAAAAAGGTTGCTATAGACAAAAGCGCCCGAACAGAGACTACTTCTTTATGTAAAGACATAGCAGTGGTTGCTATGTGTGTGGCGACTGTTTCTGGAGAGTGGATTCAAGCCACTAGGAGCAGAAAGAAAGGACACAGCTTGAGATTGCAGTAAAGGGGGGGGGGGATAGGGACCCAAAGAAGCTTTATTGTGTTTTACTTGTGATTGGATATACATTATATAAATAAAATTAAAAAACACACAAAGCTACACTGGTGATTAAGACTTCTGCCTTTCCCATCATTTCATTTTCGTTCATCATTTCACCCCCCAAACCACTGAATGATTTACTAGTGGACCAGCTCAAGAATGGTTGGACTGATCATCACAGACTGCCCACACCGCGGCTCATAACGAAGCGGGGTGCTCCGCGCACGTTCCCTACAGTCTGAATTCAGAGCACAGAGGCACAAGCAGTTTGTACTGCTCATGACTGCAGCGCGTGCAGCCATCTGTACTGCTCATGACAGCTTCTGACAAACATACATTAGTGAATTATTATATAGGATTATTTCCTTATTACCATTTTCTACCCCATTTTCAACCTTGCATTCTTTTTAGTCATCATATAAGTTCTGGCAAATGGACTCAATTATTGTGTGTGTTAATCATATATCAAGTTTATTTTAGGTTGCTTGGATACTGGTTTTGATTAAGAGCATAGATTACCCCCTCCTTGTTTCTATAGTTGCTGCCTTATTCTATGGATTATATTTTTTTTTGAGTGCGTGGGCAGACCTCGTTTGTATAACTGGTAGAGGGGTTGACAATGTACAGGCAAAATCGTATATGTAGGTAGGCATTTGATCTTGAGAGGCCATGAACTCTACAGGTTCCATGCCGGAAATTACATATCTGACTGACTCCATCTTTAACTTGGGTACATGAAGAAAATTTAGAGCTTTTAGGCCAAGTATAGGGCAGAATGTTTTTGGTACAAATGAAAATATAAACCCTTGGAAGTGTTGGACTTATGGTACTGTACTCCCACCTCCAACACAGTCTGCAGAGCTTGAAGGAAAGCCACTTTGAGTAGTATGTCCATTGGCACACTGCAAATGAAGAAATTGGATGGAAGCAGGATCACGTAGTACATCCAGTAACCGGCAGAGATAATCTGAAGTACCTAGACATCCAAGAAGGACACTGTGCAAGAGTGTTTGCCCAGGTGAGGATAGTCAGGGTACCCTGAACCCACCTTCAGGCTGAAGCAGACTTTGTGTCTTGGAAGAGTACTTCTCTTGAGTCCAAAGGGGACTGGATTCACCAAATTAGCAAAAAAAAAGACCCAGAGTTGGTCTATCCTAATTATAGATGTTCCGATTGTCAGTCTTGGCATTGTCTACCAGAAATCCCATCCCTCTTAAAAGCAAATGTTTGAGGTTTGTTTTGACAGAGTACTTCTGCTACCTGAAACATGTAGCTTGGTAATTTACCTAGATTGAAAGCAGAGGACTCATGCAGGTCAATACCACCAATGTTTTTTTGGAAGCAAAGTCTACATTCCAAGTCTTAAGGTACAGAGTGAAGAGGGATGTGACCAAGGTCTCTGAGCTCTTTGCTGCCATCTTGTGCAATCTCAATGGCTGCTTCACCACTGTAGACTGTAGCTTCTTGGAGAAAACTCAGTAGGGCAAGGACTTCATCTTTGACAGTGTACTCCTGGTTAGCATTCAGCAGTTCATCCTGCCATTTTTCCATTGCTCTGGAGGCCCAAACAGAGGTCAAAGACTGACTGCAACCTTACCAGTAAACAGAAACTTGTGAAATAGTTTGAGCTTCTTTTTAGTGGCATCCTTGATGGGAGCAGCACTTTGAACAGGAATAGTAGTGTACTTGGAAAGGTAGGACATAGTTGAGTACACTGCTGGAGGGGCTGAATAAGTGTCTACCCCAATGTTGCTGGAAAGGGTTGCCGTATTTTTTTTTTTTTTTTTTTTTTAGATTCACAAGGCCTCATCAGGAAGGCGCTATTCATCTTGTTCAGTTTGGTCTAATTCTGCATCGGCAAGGAACGGATTTATTTTTGCCCTTAAGGCAAGGTACAGATGGGCCCCTTTTGCACAGTCAGATATGTGACAAATTTCCAGAAATTATAAACTAATGATTGCATGATTTGGGTTCCTCGCCTCTAGAAGACAGGTTTGACATAGAATAGGTAGGGTCAGAGCAGTCACTATGTACCACTCCATCATTCAAACAGAATCCCTTGAGAAAGGTCGCAGGGGAGTCATGACCGACAGCATTAGAAGTCAGTTTCTCCATACATGCACCATGGAGTCTGCGAGGGCACTGGCCCATTGTGGTTCCAATACAAGGGGCACCCCAAGGTCACTGTAGAATATGAACAGAAGAGAGGCACCTCCTTGTGTAGACGGATATACACCAACCTCCACCAAAGACACCCGATAGGTGGATACTCACAAAGACAGCTGTGGTTCTACTTATGTAGTAGACAGCTAAAATGCTTCTTTGGGATATTTAGCCATCCCAAAACACAGTTAATCATAAGGCACTCCAGTGGACTGCTCCTATGGAATTAGCTCTCTCAAAACAGCCAAAGAATACAGGACCGAGGAAAATAAAACACAAACACACAGGGCACTTTGTGTGTGTGTGTTTTTTTTTTTTTTTCTACAATCCTGTATGGTCACTGTAGGCTGAGCTATAGTAATGAGGGGTGAACATACCTGACACAGAGGATGGGTAACCCAGAGTCTTGGAGCCATATGCTGAGCAACTGGTAACAGCATTCTTGGTTTTGCTGTTCCTAGTAGAACCTCGCCTCCCTATTCTGACATGGCATGCAGTGTCCACATAAAAGCTAGAATGAGTATTTGCAAATTACACTAAGTTATGCAGGGTAATACATTCAGAACAGGCTATTCCCATAAAACTGGACCCACAAAAAAAAGTCAGATTGGGAAAACAAATTAAATATGAAGTTTAAAGAGTAAAGGCATGCATTTGAACAGAAAAAAATCCAATGCTACTTACGAACTAAATGGAATAATTTTAGGGGAATCGTTGACAGAGAGACATGGGAATCCTTGTAAATTACAAACTTGGAAGCAGTGACCAGTGTCAAATAGCAGTAGCAAAAGCAAACAAAGTCCTGTCTTGCATAAAAAGGGGTATTGAAACAAGAATGGATACTATTTGCCACTGTACAAATCATTGTTAAGACCTCACCTCGAATATGCAGTGTGGTTTTGGGTACCAGTTCTGAGAAATGATATTCTAGAACTGGAGAGAGTACAGCAAAGCGCAACAAAATTAATTAAGGGAATGGAATACTTGATGTATGAGGAACATCTAGACAAACTTGGTTTACCCTAAAGGAGAAATTACTAAGAGGGGGTCTTTTCACAAACTACAAGTATATGAGCGGTCAATGCAAGGATCGCTATGGTGCGCTATTCATTCCAAGGCCTGATCAAATAACCAGGGGCCACCCCTTGAGATTAGAGGAAAGGAGGTTTCAACTTCAGCAGGGGAAGGGTTTTTTGCAGAAAGGTCTGTTAAATTGTGGTATCCCTTGCTGAGGATGTGGTAATGGCAGGTACAATGGATACATTTAAAGGTGATTCGATACATTTATTTAAAAGAGGGAGCATAAAGGATTATACTGTGTATTAGAAGGCAAAACAGGAAGTTCAGATAAACACTACAGTATTTGGCAGCAGGAAAGCTCATATAAAATTCTCATTTCTCTGGGTTATGAGGCAATGGTTGAACTTTAAGGACTTGTGTCTTTTTTCCACCCAATTTACTATGCTCTTTGGCAACTCCATGGCTCATCTGACTCCATCGTTCTTGGTCATACCGATTTGGTCCCTAGTCTTGACAACTGCCAATTTTAAGGGATGGGAAGCATCATTCTGGTCTCAGATGCCAAGCCGTTTAGTCTTCAACTACTTTCGGACCTCTTGACACAGGGTCCTCTGTGTTGCCCAGAGGTGGAGAAGTTAGCCTTGATGGTTTGAAGCTAGAACTCTAAGGAAGAAAAGTTTCTCTGAACATATTAGCGCTACTATAACGAAGTTCCACTAGCCACATTTAGCATATGAAAGAAGTGTGAATATCTCCTGAATTGTACATCTGCTGGTCTTTTGGCTAACACAACATCTTGGCAGTTTTCAATGCACTTTTCAAATTTAAAAAAAAAAACTTGAATTAAGGCTAAAATTCCACTGTAAGGTTTTAGAACTTTCAAACAAAAAGAAAAAAGTACACTCCTGATATTGTCTAGGAGTACAAAACAATGTATCTGAGCCCTTTTCATTTATAGAAATGAACATCCAACTCAAATTAATATAAAAACTTTGGCTTATAAAATATTTATTTGGCTTCCATTAGGAGTATGTACATTATATAATTTTAAAAGTGTACTCAAAAATGTAGGCGCCACAAGATTTAAGGAGCCTAGGATTCCCAGAATTTTTTCCACCAATGCTTTAACCCAGGGCTTATAATTTTAGGTCCTTTGCTACTAGCCAGACCTGAAACGTTACTCGCCACTGCAAGCCATAACATACCCACCAGGGGCTGAATTTCTACTCGCCAGGGCTAAATTTTCACTCGCCATTGGCTAGTGGCAAGTGGAAATTTTGAGCCTTGCTTTAACCCCCAATTTGTAACTTTTCATTGGTGAGCTGAAGTTGTTCTATAAGTTAAAGCCAAAGGACTACAACTGGCCAATATCAATCGCTTACCATCTCATTAAAGAAAGATCTGAATGACCAAGATCAGTTAATTCCCAAATCTACATAACAGAAAGCAATGTAACTGAGGACTACTGAATGAATACTTTAAGCCTACATGAAATACAATAGTTTTCCATGACAGTAAGAAAATGCTACTTTGCATACTCATGCTATTTCAAGAGATATGTATTCAAATCGGTCCTGAAAATCATGTCCATGGAAGCTGATATGACAGTTGCTAGCAGGACTTCCAGACAAAAGTCATGCACTGCACATGGTAATCTTAGGCCTTTAAATGACCAGACACACATTTAATGCATAGCTTTACACACTACTCTGGTCCTAAAAGGGCTACATACATTGATGCAAACTGCATGCTACCATACGAAAAAGATGGCAACTGTCAGGTCTTGAAACAACCCAAGTGTGACAAAAGTCATTGGCCACTACAAATTCTGCCCACAATAAGGCAAATGGGGGAGGGGTTTATTATTAGATGTTAGTTCATTTCCACTTTAATCTTTTAAGGACCAGAAGGTATGCAACACACTGCACCCCCGTGATCAGCTTTGGAAAATGAAGCAAGCCAAATATTGATCAAAAATTGCTTGATCCGATATATGTTGACACACTGCATATGTAAAATAGTGCCTATAGATATAAGGGAGGAAGCTATGAGATCACCCACCCAAAGGTGGGTTGCCACTGCTAGGATGTCAGCATTGTTAAATGCTACAGGTGCAGCAGCCTCAGACTGTGTCTGAAGAAAAAGCACTTTCCTCTTTCTGACGAGCAGGACATTTTCTAGTAGACTAACCGAGCAGAATGCATTTTTCTTTCAGAAGATGGAGAGGCGTGATAAACGGAGGTAGGAGAAGCACGGACACATGACTCAATGTAAACATACATCACTCCTGCTTGTACGCACTGCACTCAATGATACAACCGTAAAAGCATGCTCATTTTTCTGCACTGTGGAAACATGCAATTCAAAATATCAGTGAACAAAGTGATTTATATGTATTGTGGCAATATGTAACTCTAAAGAATAGTCCAAGGGAAATAAAAATTATTTGTCACTACATGCTACATGCATAATGACTGCAGCAAACATATTGAATAATAAAACTGTATGTGTAAAAATCTACTCTACACCCTTAAAGGAACACTAACCTAGAAATGAATTGGGGTTATATGCACAATGGAATATCTTGTACTTCATGCTAGCATCTGTAAAAATTCTCCATTTGTTTTTCTGAGGCCTAAAATCCAGTAGTACATATGTTCTGAGGGAGCAGAAATCCCTGCACTGATAACAGGATATGCCTGTTCTATCACATTAGTGAATACACTGGTAGGGGTGCTAGGGGAGAAGAAGACATTTGATTACATCTAGAAAGAGTGTGCACCAACTTATTCTGCAGTGATATACACACACACAAATTATTGAAAAAAAATGGCTCCTACTAATCTCCGTATCCCAAAACAGAAAACAATAGAGTGATGGAATATAATGTAACAATTTGCTATCAAACCAATGACACATACACATAACCCTATTAATGGATATACAAGAAAGTCCTTTAAATCACTAGCAAGGCCTCTATTGTGCTATTTAAAAAATAATGATATCACTAAAAAGAAAAATATAAAAAAAAAAAAAAATCACATGCGCTCAATTTTGTTGATATCTAATCCCCATAGTGTCAGACATTCCAATATGTGGACAGGTAGATTCCTTAATTTCCTAACGTAGTGGGCAGGCGAATCCTTGGCTTCTCTACTGTCTTTTGCCAAGACAGTCTTGCCAGTGTGGATCCTATACATGGACTTTCTACTCCATAGCGGGCAGCGGCCTGAATTATGCAACAGATGAATACTTTGTCTTGCAGAATCTTTATGGTCTACTTAAAAGATGCAGGTATAGTACAGCACTCTGATGATGGTGCTATTTTTCAACAATCTTCAGATTTGATCCCTGAGAAAGTATCACTCCAGATACAACACACGTGGGATTGGTATCCTTCTTGGCTGTAACCTTGTATCAGAATGCACTCACTCTTCCTGCATCTTTTAAAGAGATAGCAATACCAGAAATAAAGTTTATTCTATATGGTAGATTTTACAAAAATAAATTTGGAGAAAGTCCTCTCTCTCAAACCATTATGGTTTGAGAGAGATCCGCCACTAAAGTTTCCCCTTCCCCTGATGTCAGCTGTAAAGCTGACAGAAGGAGATCCATGTCAGCTGACAGGAGGAGGCTCTTCACCAGTGCTGCAATAGCGATATTGGAAAAGAATTACTTAATTGGAATGGTCTACAAAGTGTGCTTGCATACCAGGCACATTTTGTAGACAGTTCCAATGAAGTATCTCTCTTCCAATATCGTTATTTCAACTCTGCTGCAGAGTCGCCAGGTGGTCCCAGGACCGGGATCTCGCATGTATGAATGACCCGGTGAGATAGCTCAATTGGTTAATGCACCAGCTGTGAAGAATCTGCTCAAACTGCAAGGTTGCAGCTTCTAGTCACTGGCAGTGCGACATAAAATCAAGGATCTCCTATTATACTAGAAGGGCCATCCAAGGTTGCCCCCTACTTACACATCGTCACCAATGGAGACTAACGTAGATATGCCAAGGCAATAAAAATACCTATGGTGCCCAATGTGTTAAGTTAATGTCAGTTTAAAATCAATAGCAATGATTTATGGTGGTAGTAAAACCATACAAGTCCTTCATTTTAGTAATATATTATTCTGGAGCACTGCAAGCTATAACATACTAGAGTTTGGAATAGCAGATATTTCTGCCTTTTCCAATGTTCCCATTGTTTGTCTAGGTTTGTCTATTAATGCGCATAGATAACATTTCTGAAAACAAGAGCAGTGGGCACTAATGACAATTAACCAATGTTCACTCTCATCACTAAATATAAAATTTAAATAAGTGCTCGCTTAACAGGACAATTATCTAGTTTAGTCACATATGAATCACTGATTTTAACGTAAACTAGCTGTAAGCATGTGTTATTTAAAACTGTACCATCCCATTTTTTATTATTAGTGTTTACAATTAGTGTCCATTAAACAAATCATAAGTATGATTAAAGGGAAAAAAGTGGCGCAATCCAACGGCATACCAACTCCACAGTATTTACAAATGTAAATTCTTAGAATATTCACCAATTTAAAAGGCCTTTTACCATTCAAAACCAAATGTAGGCCATCATGTAGTCCAAGAATGAGTATATGCAGAGAGCCACGCAGAAGTGGGAAACATTTAATTTTGAACGTCCTTACATTGAATGCAGTAAACCAAAAATAAGACAGTTTAGAGGGCAGTATTTATTAAGCTGGAAATGCTCTCATTGGGGAGGAAAAAAAAATAAACTACAATAAAAGTTTAACACAAAAATACAATACCCACAAAATATATAAATATATATATCTCAAGAAGTGGTCTTGAACTGCATATTCCTTTCATAACGCAAATACTTATGCAAAATATGAAACTTCTGAAAATTGCATAGGGATTCTCCATTTCGGTCCTCGGAGCACCCAAGTTATGTTTTTAATATATCCCTTAATAAAGCACAGGCAGCTTAACTGCAGACTGAGCCGCTGATTACTCACGTTTGAGTAAGCAGGGGTACCTCGAAAAGCTAAGGTTGAGAAGCACTGCTCTACATCGATTTCATACTTCACAAAAGCAATCACTGTTGCCTAGATACTCATTCTTGTCATGACAGACCATACCTAGCATCAGTGTATTACATAAAAAAAAAATCCTCATTTCCTGCATTGCATCATACTACACTATACACATGCCTTTGACATCACAACATATTCAATATTCAACTAACCAATGCTAGTTTGGATAGATGCAGTCCTTCTTAGAGGCTGCAACAAGAACAGAACAATCCTTCAATAACTACTAGTAAACCACATCTTTATTTTATCTGGACAACCAAAGATTCTGCAGTCTTTCGGCAATAGATATATAGTGCTGTAAATATGACTCAGATGAACGGTTCTAAATAAAAAGTATTGCACTCATGCAGCTGTTTGCATGTTTACATGGAAAAAGTGTCCATCATTTTAGGAATTGACCAAAATCACATTAAGGACTAGGTAAATACTAGATGCTAAAGTGTGTGCTTAATGTAAACTGTCAGTTGCAAATGGGGGCACACTGTGGGCTTATATATGGCGTCTGACCCCCACTTTGGTGATCTAAAAACTCTAGTCATCTATAGCTGCAAAATTAGTAATAGCAGTGCCTTAACATATGGAGTCTCAGAAAAGAAGAACCCACAGCAATTGCAATTTTTAGCCACCCCGTTAGAAAAGCCTTGCAATCATCTATTCTATGATGATATGGCATAATTTGTTGTCTGATCGAACTCAACTCCTACACCCAATCGTATCAGGCCCAGAGTTATACACTTAAAAACCCACAGATTGTATACACAACCCACAGATTGTATACACACAAACTGAAACCCATCAAATCTATACGGTTAACACACAAGCGGGTATATATCATATACTTAATAGTATATTGCGCAGGGACGATGACAGATATATCGGGATAGAAGCGTTACTACGCGAAGATGAAGGAAAATCCTAACAGCTCATAGGTTATAGCCGACTCCGTCTTACACCATGACATCTGCATTTCACAGTGACTTGCGGCCATTCGAGGCCTGGTATGCCTAGGCACAGCCTCGGCCTCCAGTACCTTTCAGCCAAGAGCTAACTCATAGTATCCCAGCGCGAGCTAAGAGTAATACCTACCGGGAATGGATAGATCCGACAAAGGTCCCACTCCACTACCCCTCCTTCTTAAATGATACATACCGCGGGGAGAGGCCGCTCTATCCGGTGTCCACTGGATTCCGACACCTCCACCCAGTCCTCTCCTCACTCCGCCATCTTCTCCATTGTTACGACTGCAGCCCGGAAGTGAGAGAAGAGAGGCGGAGCCTAAGGAAAGATGGAGCAACTATCACGGGACCGCACGGGATTAACATGAGGTCACTTCGTGAAAAATCTGGCTGTCATATTGGTTGTGGGCATCTCTAATTGCCAATAGGCTGTAAGTATTAAAGCAAAGTGATGGAATTCTAAAGAAAACTAAAGTAGGGGACAAATAAATAATTCCACCTTCATTTAAATATGAAGTTTAACGCCCTGAATGTCAGGAAAGTCTCACATGGAGACCTGAGCTGAATACATTATTTCAGGCAAGACCAATATATTTTAATTACATAAAATCATTTCTTAACACAAATTTTGAAGTTTGAACAAACCATGAAAGCGAGTTGTATTACTGTGGAGCAATGTTATACACATTTGTACATCAACACAGTCAGAGCTCCTAAAAAGAGGGACACCAAGGTGGGAAAGAGGGATTTGGGTCTCAAAAAGGGGACACTTTGGATGGTCCGGGAACGTCATGGCTTGTTTTCCGTTAAGGACCCATGACGGTCCTGGACTGTCATGGAATTCCAGGCTTCCCGTGTGGCTGCACCCCATTCGGGAGTCCGGAATCGGATTCAAGAAAAAAAAGGGTCTGTGGTCCTTAAGTGAAGGCCGGGTGCGTTCGTGGCCGGGCTTTAAGGGTTTAAGAAAAAGAGGGGTCATCGATAAACACTAGAGGAAAGGTACTTTTGTCAAAAACGGGTAGGGATTATTTTTACAGTAAGGGCAGTATGAAATTATTTGCCTTAGATGCTGCACTTGTAGATATTGTAGTTGGTGTTAAAATCAGGGCCGGATTTATAATTAGGCAGAGTAGGCATCTGCCTACAGGCGCACCCAACAGAGGGGCACCTGTCACTGGGATCATGTGGTTTTGTTTTTTTTTTTCTAATTTACCTGAGTTGCCTTCCCCGCCCGGCGCCCTGAAGACAGGTCTGTGCCTTCTTTGGCACAGAACTGTAGCTGCTGAGCTCCTTCATCAGCTCGTTAGTAATACAGAGCGCCGGGAGATGACATAATCTCCCAGCGCTCTACATTACTGAAGACCGCGCGGGAACTCCAGCAGCTACAGGTCTGTGCAGAAGGAGGAGGCACATACAGACCTCTCCTGCCGCTGCACCACTAGGGAAGAGGTAGGAAACGGACACTGGGGGGCAATATGAGGGTGCAATGTTAGGGTAATATGAAGCAGATGGGGGGCAATATAGAGCTGATGGGGGGCAGTGTGAGGGCAATATGGAGCTGATGGGGCAATGTGGAGATGATGGGGCAATATGGAGCTGATGGGGGCAATTTGAGGGCAATATGGAGCTGTTGGGGGCAATGTGGAGCTGATGGGGGGGCAATGTGAGGGCAATATAGTATATGGAGATGATGGGGGCAATTTGGAGCTGATGGGGGGCAACGTGGAGATTAGGAGTGTTGTGGAGGTGTCCAGTGGAGATGGCCAGGGGGAGCTTCAGATTTCTGTGCCTACAGGCTCCTGAGATGTAAATCCGGCCCTGGTTAAAATAGTAATGGATACCTTTTGACCTCAGAACAATATTGAGAATTATGTCAGTTGGTGTCCACAACAGACAGGATGTTGATCTAGGGAAATAACCGACTGCCATTTGGATTCCAGAAAGAATTTTTTTTACCCACTTAGGGCTTAATTGGAAATTCGTTTTTGTATTTTTGGCTTCCTGTGGATCAACAGAAGTGACGTGGCATGGAATGAACTTTATGGGCGCATATCTCATCAAACATAGAATTTGATGGCAGATAACTATTCGGCCCATCTAGTCTGCCCATTTTTCCTACTGTAAAAATATCAAATCTTATTTGGTCTTTGGTCTTGTCTAATGTCCAGGATAGCCATATGCCCATCCCATGCATGCTTACATTCCTTCATTGTACTAACCCTTTGCGTGCGAGAGAGGTGTCCAACACATTGCAGAGCAATATGTTTGACACTCTCCTGGCACTCAAAGGCCTTGATTCAACTGAGGCCGACGCCAACAACATTTCTGCAAGCACGATGAGCAATTCAATTATCTGTGCTATGAAAAAATAAAATTGAACAAAAACCCACCTTGGGCGCTAAGTTTGAGCCCATTAAAACACATTACAAAACTCCGAAATATGGCATTCAGTTCCATGCTTTAGCTCCAAGATAGGTTAAGGGACCCACTTTAACCCCTTAAGGACTGGCCGCGCACGCACACAGCGGTCACTTAAGGATCACAGAGCTTTTTTTTTCTGCGATCCGATTCCAGATTCCCCGAACGGCGTGCATCTGCGCAAGGAGCCTGGAATTCCATGACGGTCCAGGACCGTCATGGGTCCTTAAGGGTATAACAACCCATGACGGTCCAGGATCATCATGGGTCTTTAAGGGGTTAATGGGTTAAAGTCTGCACCCAGATTTTCTGGGAGCACAGTCCCTTAGCGCATCTCAAAAGTGCTGATGCAGGAATTGAACCTGGAAAAAAAGTATAAAAAATCCTGTCACCAGTGGATGTTCAATACATCCAAAGCAATCCCAAAATGTGTGAACTCTTAGTAGAATTAATCCTATGAGTGCTAGTGGGGTATGCTTACCCCACAGGGTTAATCCGACTATGTTAAAAAAACAGCCCCTGACAATAAACACTTATCGGTAATCCTGATGTCCCATGGAGTTTTCAGCACCCTGGTCAGCTACTGTCAGTCTTCTTTAATCTTGTCTCTTCTGTCTTCTTGTTTGTGTAATCCTCCGTTTTCTTTCAGTCTGTAGTTTCAAATGGAAAAAAATGTCAATGTGAGATTTAACCCTTTGAGTGCCGGAGGGGTTCCTCTCCAGCACACTAAGGGTTAAATGCAGTCTGACATATCTGTTAAATATAATATGCTGCCATTCATGTAAAAAAAAGAGTAAGGCATTTGTTTTGTTAATAAATCATAGGCCTTCCAAGGGTTACGCTGTCACCACTGCCACCGCCTCTGCTGCCAGCGACAGAAATGCGTAGTAAAACAGCCCCCTCCGTATCTTTCGGGCCATTGCCCACGTCAGATGACAGAATTTTGAACAGAGACTGGCTTTTTATATGGCCAGTCTGTTCAAAATGGATGCCAGCCTACAAATGACTGGGATGTGAAGCCAGTCAGCTTCTAGCGGAGGGGAAGCTCTCTAGAAGTTGATTGGCTGGGAGGTGTGTCAGCACACATCGCAGCCAGTTGTAGGCTGGAATCCATTTTGAACAAAGATTAGTAATATAAAAAGCTAGTCTCTGTTCAAAATTACCTCATTCTGACTTTGGCAACTGTCCAAAATGTATGGAGCGGGTTGTTTTACTATATATTCCTTCTCCTTGAGTGGAGGCAACTTAACCCTTGGAAGGCCTTTGATTTAGTTACAAAACAAATGCCTTACGCTTTTCTTTTTTTACATGAATAGCAGCACATTATTTTTAACAGATATTCCATACTCTGTTTAACCCTTAGAGTGCCAGAAGGGTACCCCCTCCTGCAGTCAAAGGGTTAAGTCAGACATATCTTTGGGGCATTTTTTTTTTGGAAGACATTTTACATTGATTTTTTTTCATTTTAAACTACAGATTGGAAAGAAGACTGAAGATTAAAGAAGATGACGAACAGTAGATGACAGGTAAGTGTTACACAGATCTGGTTTTTAGGCTATTGTTAGGGGTAGTATTGTTGTACTTTACTGTTAGTGGTAGTGTAGGGTTAGTGGTTGGGAGGGTGACTGTGTGTTTCAGCTATCGGTCGGTGCTTGACAGTGTGTCAGGCACGATCATTAGCTCTTTTTCCATTGATGTTACCATTACTCATGCTATTTAGCATGGGTTTTGGGAACTTAAAACACATGACGGACATTTGGCCACAAGTCAGTTTCTGTGGCCAAACATCCTTTGTGGATTCATTTGGCAGGGCAATTAAATACCAACTTAGATATCTGTAACCCTTTAAAATATTAGTTATTTATTCAGATCATGAACAAATAGGATGCTGGCATGGTTGGCACCAATTTTAATGTGTAAAGTGCCCTTGGGCCATGCTAAAACTTAGATTGTATGCAGGGGGAATCCATCTGTGTATTTATGCAGTGAAATTAGTTGCACAAGCTCATTTAACCCCTTCAAGACACTGGTTAATTATTCAAATCTGAATAAGAAACCAACTTTGTATGGAGTGTTTCCTGCTACATGATCTGCACCAATTAACTGATTTTTAACACCTTGAGTGCCAAGGGGCTACAATATACGTGCTTGAAAAGCTGTTCCTACTGTGCCAAACTAGCATGCAGTGACTACATTAAAAAATAAAAAAAAAGTCCAGCATCATTTTCGGGGGACATCAGGATCTTGCCTGATGCCCCCCAGTTATTGATCTCCCAGCCGATCACACTGGGAGATCAATAATTTCAACAGAGAAAGCAGCAGGTACTTCCCCTTCACTCCTACTCCTAACTTCTAGGTAGGAGTGGGTGGGTTCAGGGGAAGCTTCTTCACGTCATCGGTGACATGATCACCAGGGATGTGAGAAGGATTTCCCTGATCCCATTCACGCCTATCAGGTGGAGTGGCAGTGAAGCAGGAGAGCATGTTACTCTCCTGCAGTGCCATTATAGACCACCCAGCATGACTGACAGGGAGATCAATAACTGGGGGGGGGCATCAGGAGGGGCCCTGATGTCCCCCAATGAAGTCTAGTGAACAATGAAAAGCAGCAACAAACCCCTTCCCCGTGTGTGCTACAATTACGTCCTTTGGGCATACATCTTTTTTACAAATGTTTTTTTCTATTCACACATGTTTGGAGGGCATCAGGAGGGGCCTGATTCCCCTTCAACTAGGTCCGAATTAAAAAAATGTAAGGAAAAAATAACACTGTTTATTCCACAGGGGGTCCAATGCAGAGCCTCCTGTAGCACACACAATATTTTTTTTCATTGTTCGTTATTCAGACCTTGTTGGGGGACATCAGGAGGAGTCCTGATGCCCCCTAATGAGGTATGAATTAAAAAAAAAAATAATAAAAAACCCTCTGTGTGCCACAAGGGTTGCAATGCATTGGACACCCCTGTGGCATGCAAGATTATTATTATTTTTTTATTCGGACCTTGTTGGGGACATCAGGAGGGGTCCAGTCCCCCCAACATACCCTAAACCCCCCAGCCTGGTTCCACAGCCTACTGACATCCATTCCCCAAGCCTGACGCACCAGCCTGGTTCCACTGACTACTGGTAGACACAGACTACCGGGGTGCATCTAAATTAGGCTGGGAATCAAACACTGTATGTGGGGGACATACAGTACCTGCTGGTAGTCACAGATCTCCCAAATGCAATATCTGACCACAGTCCCCCCACCAGCCTTGCTCCGCTGCCCACTGGTAGAAACACTCACATACACTGCCTAACAGACACACACACACACACACACCCTGGCCTGGCTCCACTGGCAGTCACAGGACCGCACATACACTGGCTGTCCCTCTAGCCTTTTTGAACTGGTAGCCATAGAATCACACATACTCTGCTTCCCATCCTTGTTCCACTAGTAGCCACTTTCCTGGCACCCAATATGGTATGTCAACCTACACCAGTGGGGTACCATTTTTCTTAGACAGGCAGCAGGTCCTGAATACACTAAGAAATTGTCACGGTTTTGAAGAACACTCAGACAATTACTTGTAAGGTTAAAATGAACTTTACTGAAAATAAAGCAACAATCAATAAAGAATACTTTCCCAACCCACAGAGGCCCAGAAGGAGACATTACAGGTACTTCCCACAACTTCACAGGTCAGGTAGGAACAGTTCATACACGAACAGAGAAAGAGCAGTAACTAGCGCTAGGTTCAGGTACACCACAAAAGGGCGCCCGAGTAGCGACATGACAGGGTATAAAAGGGCTGGCCCTGGGTGGAGTCAGGTCCAGGGACCAATAAGAATCCATCATCGGAATCAAAGAAGTAGTAATGTCGCCACACAGCAACCAGGATCACGGGCACCGTGATAGAAATTCCATGGTATTGAACCATCTTTGAAGTGACTTATGTGTAAAAAAAAAACATTTCCCTCGCTGTTATAACCATGTTAGTAAAGGCAGGTCATAGTTACAAATTTATAAAAAAAAAAAATGATAGATTTTAGTTGGCACAGTTTTGTGTTTCTGGCACCCTCTTCAGTATGTCAACTCATACCAACAGGGTGGAATTTTTCTGAAAGCTTAGTAGTGAATGATTACAGTCATCAATTCCATGTATTTTCAAAGCTATCTTTATCTTTGAAGAGGTATGTGACGGGGGGTACAGGGGTTACTTATTGGTAGGCCGAGGGTTAAGAGATTTATCCAGCCAGACAAAAAGATAATAAATTGCATTTATTAGAGAGGTCACGGCACAAAACATAGGACAACAATTACAGGCAAACAAACAGGGGTAAAACATAAAAACTAAGCACTTCTGCTGTTCTCTTCTTAGTTGCATAACTTGCCAGGGGTTACAAATAATACTCACAGTCCACTTTAGCTTAATGCTGGAGCTTATTCATAGTCCCACTAGAGGCAAGAGTAGGCATCCTGCCCACTACACATGCTGCTGGAGCACATGAAGGTTCCTTGTATCTTTTAGTCCTGGCAGAGGAGTTGGGGAAGACATCCTAAGATCCTTGTGGTAGGAACATCAGGGTACTCTCTCTCTGTGTCTGAAGCTTCCTTGACTTACAGCCCACAACTGAAAATGGGACCTGGCACTACAGTGCCCGCTCACTCTAACTCTTCTGGTGAGGGCACTCGCCAGTCCCAGTTTCTGCAGTGCTGCTTTAGGATGCCCAGGGACCCTAGGCCTCCCACCATTATGGAGAGGCCCTTTCTCCTGGCCCTACATTCTGCAACCCTCTCTCTCTCACCCCCTTCTCTCTCTAGGTTTTCTCTACCCACCCCCTACAGGATGTGTTGTCACAGGTACCATCTACCAGGTCTGTTCTGCTTGGCCTGATGTGAGTGGGGGAGATGCACACATTCCTCTACCCCCCCTCTCTATCTGACAAACACTGGCTATCTCATAACACAATCTCTGGGTTTAGCTAGACTGAATGGCACCATTCCCCTGTCCATCCTACACACTAACTAACCCATTCACTGCTGGTAACTGGACAACCCTCTCTAATGCATGCACACACAGGGGACATTAAGGTTTCAAGAATGGGAACACGTTAAAACAATGGCAATCACTGAAAACAGACACATTTCATTCTCTGGGTGACAACCATTTCGTCACAGTCTGTCCCCCCTTTCAGATGGGGACCCCAGAGTTCAGTCCACACGGACAGATCACTGGGTCCCCACATATTAACTACTTTCATATACTTCTATCAATACAGACATCAAGCCTACAAAGCATTTGTATATACAGTACATCATTTGTATGTTTAGTGGCGATAGTTCCAAAACAAAGTCCAGTGATTCAGGATACTTTCCAGGGCAAGACATATCCAATTAGGGTGCAGGAAAAAGCAGGCCCAAAACATTTCAAATAGGCAGATCTTCTGGTGTGGCAATGCATTTTCCTCACACACACACAATAGCTTACTGCCATCAAAATTAAGAGACCGTCCCAGAACACCATCCCACCTAAATCAGTCCAACATAAAGAATCAGAACCAGTCCCATCACATTCAGTGCTCCCACAGGAGTGTCACTTACCCCTGCAAAGACTTCCAACATTGCTTTTGGGGTGGATTAACTTTTCCATTAAAATTCCCACTGTAACTGGTTTCTGAATAGCGCATCCTCCACTGGATTTTCCTTTAAGCTGAGAAGGTAGTGCAATGTTCTCTCTGGATTACCCTTCTGGTCTCTGTGTCACATTACTCCCATGCTTAGATTCTGTGGCATACAACACTGGTTTAGCACATTCTGAATTTCCACTCTGGATCTGGTTGCTTTGGAGCGCTGTTTTTTGATGTTTGACCACTTTGCTTTGAAGTACTGGATCATCCAGGCAAGTCTGTAAAGCTGTAGATCACTGCATTGCTAGGGCATAGTGGGTGCTGGATGCAGACTACACCCCTAGTCCCATTTTGTCTGGCAGTGCTGATAGGGTACTTGCTCACATGTCCCTTAGGCTAACTCTAAGGCAAAACAAAAATAACAGGAGGGGTTCCCATACTGTTGTCCTTGGCCGTGTCTTTTTGTCTGGGTGCTAAAGTGACCACGCTACTGAGCTGGCACAACTAGCACACATAGTGGTCAGGGTTGCCCTCAGACACCCTGAACACCTAAGCTGGATATCCCACAAGCTGCCACCAGTGTGACGGGGGGTACAGGGGTTACTTATTGGTAGGCCGAGGGTTAAGAGATTTATCCAGCCAGACAAAAAGATAATAAATTGCATTTATTAGAGAGGTCACGGCACAAAACATAGGACAACAATTACAGGCAAACAAACAGGGGTAAAACATAAAAACTAAGCACTTCTGCTGTTCTCTTCTTAGTTGCATAACTTGCCAGGGGTTACAAATAATACTCACAGTCCACTTTAGCTTAATGCTGGAGCTTATTCATAGTCCCACTAGAGGCAAGAGTAGGCATCCTGCCCACTACACATGCTGCTGGAGCACATGAAGGTTCCTTGTATCTTTTAGTCCTGGCAGAGGAGTTGGGGAAGACATCCTAAGATCCTTGTGGTAGGAACATCAGGGTACTCTCTCTCTGTGTCTGAAGCTTCCTTGACTTACAGCCCACAACTGAAAATGGGACCTGGCACTACAGTGCCCGCTCACTCTAACTCTTCTGGTGAGGGCACTCGCCAGTCCCAGTTTCTGCAGTGCTGCTTTAGGATGCCCAGGGACCCTAGGCCTCCCACCATTATGGAGAGGCCCTTTCTCCTGGCCCTACATTCTGCAACCCTCTCTCTCTCACCCCCTTCTCTCTCTAGGTTTTCTCTACCCACCCCCTACAGGATGTGTTGTCACAGGTACCATCTACCAGGTCTGTTCTGCTTGGCCTGATGTGAGTGGGGGAGATGCACACATTCCTCTACCCCCCCTCTCTATCTGACAAACACTGGCTATCTCATAACACAATCTCTGGGTTTAGCTAGACTGAATGGCACCATTCCCCTGTCCATCCTACACACTAACTAACCCATTCACTGCTGGTAACTGGACAACCCTCTCTAATGCATGCACACACAGGGGACATTAAGGTTTCAAGAATGGGAACACGTTAAAACAATGGCAATCACTGAAAACAGACACATTTCATTCTCTGGGTGACAACCATTTCGTCACAAGGTAGAATTGTAAAATTGCTGAATTGTTTCCTATAGCGCCACATTCTGGAAACAGTTGTGCACACCAGCCTAGGGGTAAGAAGGCAAGTGACCCCTCATTTGATAAGGATGAATGTTTCCTTTCCAAAATGGTATACTATGCCTACCTTTCCTGCATATTTAGAGCATGCAGATAATTAAAAGGGATAGTACTGGATAAGTTTTGCAACATTTAATATTGTAAATATTAAAAAAAAAGAAATAAATTGAAGCCACTCCGATCTCTCAAACTTGTATAGTTTGAGAGATATAAGGTTCTAAAATTCTCCTCTCCTGGCTGTTTCACAGAAGTCTGTCCTCTAGATGACAGCAGGAGATTCCAGCCGGCGGCTCTTCACCAGAGCCGAAATAGGTCAATCTAAAAAGAAATACTTAGTTGGAATGGTCTACAAAGTTTGCTTGGTTTGCAAGCACACTTTGTAGACCATTCCAATTAAGTATTTCTTTTTAGATCTCTCTGTTTCGGCTCTGCTGAAGAGCCGCAGGCTGGTCAAATGACCAGAATATGCTGCTGTCAGCTAGAACGCTGACTTCTGTGAAACAGCCGGGACTGTAGGCCAAAAAGAAAAAGGCAAGACAGAAGAAGTTTGCAAAAAACTTTATACTTGCAATGACTAGAAGGAACACAGTGTCAATGTAATGAGAGAAAGGATAATGCGAGTTTGATTTCCTGAGTGGAGTTGTGAATGTACCTTGAGAAACAGGATAACTGCCATCTACCCAATTTCTGTATAATATGGGAGGGACCTGATTTTTAGAGACAGAAGTGGCCCCCCAATGTGGAATGAGTGTCCCAAATAACCTCCTGGGTTGTAACCCAGGCATGCCAACAGGGACCTAATATATTTTACAAAAGTGGATATTTTTAACAGCCCATGACCTAAGGGAAGGAACAGAATGGAGATGGGTCTATTTCCTAATAGTGTGATGAGAATCTGGGGTGTAGAGACAGGACACCATTTATTGTGTGTCGCGTGATAGGGGATGCAAGTACTCTGGTGAGTTTGGTCAGTTTTAGAGTATGGTAAATAAAGGATGAAATTATCCCTACCAAAAGTAATATGTGATAAACTGTAAAAAGGTAAGATTCAGTGATGTAACAATAGGGGTTGCAGGGGTAGCAACTGCGACCACTCCACCTGGTGCCGCAGCAAACTGAGGTCTGTGCCTTCTTCAGCACAGAACTCTATTAGCTGCTGAGCGTCTTCTCTGTTTCCAGCACTCTAGTAATGCAGAGCGCCTGGAGATGACATCATACTGCATTACGTGAGCTCCAGCTGCTAATAGACGTCTTTGCAGAAGAAGACACAGACCTCTCCTGCCACACCGCTGGACCACCACGGAGGTAGGAGATGGACACTGGGAGTCACTGGGGGCAATCTGGAGAGTTGGAGAGGTGGACATTGGAGGCAATGTGGAGAGGTGGACATTGGGGGCAATGTGGAGATACCCAATGGGAGCATTGTGGTCGTGGGGGCCCACGGCCTTTTTGCACCAGGGCCTGGTAACTTCTAGTTATGCCTCTGGTAAGATTGGAGTAGGGTCTAAATTCACTTGGTCTGAGGAAACCCAAGAAATGGAGCAAGAAAATGGAGAAAAAAGTGGAGGAAGAAAACAGAACAAGAAAATGGAGAAAATAATGGAGCAAGAAAATGGTGCAAAAAATAGTGCAAGAAAAAATTAGAAAATTAAGCAAGAAAATGGAGCAAAAAAATGGAGACAGAAAATGGAGCAAAAAAAGAAGCAAGAAACTGGAGCAAACAATGCAGCAAAAAGTAGAGCAAGAAAATAGAGCAAAAAATCGAGCAAGAAAATGAAGCAAAAAAGAATCAAGAAAATGGAGCAAAAAGTGGAGCAAAAAATGGAGCAAGAAAATGGTGCAAAAAAGAATCAAGAAAATGTAGCAAAAAAGGAGAAAGAAAACTGAGCAAGAAATGGAACAAATAATGGAGCCAAAAAATGATGCTTCAAGTCCTATGTTATTCTATGGAACCAATGATTACAGATTTCTCCAACATTAGAAATCTTACTGCATTGGCTCCCTAGAGCATGGGTGTCCAGGTTCAGCCCTCCAGGGCCACTAACAGGCCAGGACTTAAGACCTCTAATGTTGGAGATATCTGGAGCTTTTTTGCACCATGTATTGCTCCATTTTCTGCTCCATTTTCTTTCTTCATTACTACTCAATTTTTCACCTTTTGCTCCATTTTCTTGCTCCATTTTGGAGAAATCTTAATATATTGACTCCATAGAATAACATAGGACTTACTGCATTGGCTCCATAGAGTAAATAAAGGATCTCAAGTCCAATGTTATTCTATGGTGCCAATGTATTAAGATTTCTCCAAAATGGAGCAAGGAAATGGTACAAAAAAGATGGTGCTCCAAGTCCTATGTTATTCTATGGAGCCAATGCCTACAGCTTTAGAGGTGTGTGAGTAAAGAGATCTTTGTGCAAGCAAATTGAGCAACAAAAATAAAGCAAAAAAGGAGCAAGAAAACAAAGTAAAAACACAGCAAGAAAACTGAGAAAAAAACAGAGCCTGAAAATGGTGCAATAATTATGCTCCAATTCCAGCTTTATTCTGTGGAACCAATTCTTAAAAATGTATCCAAAATTAGATGTCTCAGTGCATTGGCTGAAAAGAGTAAAGAAAAGATCTCCAAGTCCAATGTTATTCTATGGAGCCAATGTATTAAGATTTCTCCAAAATGGAAAAAAAAAACCAGAGCATTTTCATCTACTTCTGGAAAATGTCACTTTACTGTGAAGAATAAGTATACAAATGGCTTTTACTGCAAAAGGTGGGTGTGGTTAGATGAGGGAGTGTGTTTAGTAGTGGTACCAAGGTGGGGCTAAGGTTTCCAGAGGATGCTGTGCCTTGGAGCTCTTGAGATGTAAATCCAGCCATGGCCCTCCACAAAGCTTTTAGTGGCCAGGGCTCAATGAACCAATCCTCTGAGAAGATTGCCATGAAGCCATGAGCTGCCGAGGAGTTGGTAAAAACCTGAGGTGAAGAAATAGAAGGGGAAGGAGTGTAGAGGGAGTGACAGAAAATGAACCCACATGGTCAGGTCTGACCTGGCGGATTGGTCGAGGGGTATTGGAGAGGATGTGTGAGGCCTGGAGGAGAGGGGAGTAGAGTAGAGAGTAGAAGATGCGAGATGAAGGACCTACTGTAATGGTTTTAGGGACACTCAGACTCGGGAGGTTATGGTAAAACACAGTTTTATTAATAAGACAAGAATAAGGTGACCCACGCGGGTCCAGTAGGTACAAATGATACAATACTGCCACAGGTCAGGCTACAATGATATACAGTAACCCACATGGGTTCAGTAGGTTCAAATGTTACAATACTGACACAGGTCAGGCCACAATGATTTACAGTAACCCACACGGGTCCAGTAGGTACCAATGGTACAATACTGACACAGGTCAGGTTAACAGTTCGTGTGAATCCAGAAGAGCAGAGGAGTAGAGACAACTACTAGGCCAAGGGATGCCGGCAGGCCATAGTAGTGCAGAGGTCAGTGGAGGCTCTCCATGAAGAGAGTGAACCCAAGATAAGGTAAGCCACAATGGGGTGGCTGAGTAGGAGGCCACTACTATCCCCAGTGGGGTAGTCAGGAGAGTCTAGGCAAGCAGAGACCAATGAAGGCTCTGGACAGGAGACAAGCAGACAGAGACCCTAGACAGTCCATTCGGAGGCTCCAGACTGTAGGATTTTGATGGCAACAACAGCGGAACTGCCCGAAATGTATAGACACATGGTACTGCCAAGCAGTAGCAGTAAAGGTATTTCCCAGACTGTCAGAACAGTCTGCGGGTGACAAGCAGCAGGCTATCACGATGTACCGCACACCCATGACAGAGGAAGACTGTGACCCTGAAGCACAACAGCACCAGCCCGCAAAGAGTTAATGAATACTCAGACCTGGAATGGACTGCAAGGCAGTGGAGCCTAACCGAGGCGCCCAGGAACCAACCCAACCTCGTAGGTAAGTGGTGGACAGGTCAAACATACCAGGGTGCAACCAAAAGGTCCAGACACCGAAGTGAAAGGATACAATAGCGCACAGGTGAGGAGACAGGGTCACAGTAACAGCGCTGTGGTAGCAGTGCAGGTATCGAGGCAACCAGCGACTGTCTAGAGACAGTAAGCGGCACAGGAGGGATGCCCTCCAGACGGGACACAGATGGACTGATAGTAGTACAGGGGTGGTACACAGAGCAGGAACGTTAGCCAGTCCGGGTCGGTTCACAGAGCAGGAACGTCAGCCAGGCCGGGTCAGTACACAGAGCAGGAACGTCAGCCAATCCGGGTCGGTACACAAAGCAGGAACGTCAGCCATACCGGGTCGGTACACAGTGCTGGAATGTCGGCCAATCCGGGTCGGTACACAGAGCAGGAACGTCAGCCAGGCCAGGTCTGTACACAAAGCAGGAACAGAACAGGCAGAGTAGTCAGGCAGTCCGGGTCATACACAGGATTCACACATGAAGTCAGGAACAAGCGATAGCGACTGGAACACCATGAAAGGGTGCCCATGAAATGACAGGGCTGAGTATTTAAGGGCTAGAACTGGGCGGCGATAGGGCCCAGCAGCCAATAAAAGACAAGCAGGAAATAAACCGGACATAGCAATGTCGCCAGAGGAATCACGGGCACTGTGATACCTACCATGGGGAAGGAAATGAAACTGAGAGAGCCTAAAGGAATTGAAGTTAAGATTTGGTGCAAAAACCTATGGAAGTGAAATCATGAATGAAAGCCCTGATGCGAATAAGCTGATCCCGATAAACTCTGGTTTCCATTTTGGCCCAAGTCTAATACCCAAAAATTCAACTAAAGCAGATGTCCACTTTGTTTTTATGGCTGCTGTGGAAATTGTGATGGACCAAAACAGGGCAAGCAATTTAAAAATACTTGTAGGGGGTAGCGGATGGGGGTTCAATGAGGAAAAAGTCATCTAAATAGTGGATAGCTATGGGACAACAAGAATAGTTAAGGAGAAGCCAATCAAACGATTCAGTGAAAATGTTGAACATTTTGGGGCTTCTTTTAGACCAAAAGTCAAGTTGGTTAGCAAAATAATATGACTGATGCCTCCTAAACCCATGGATATGCCATAGAGAATGGTGAATAGGAAGTAGCTTGAAGGTGTCGAAAATGTCTGTTTTAGTCAGCCAGCAATTTGAATTACATTATTGAATATGACAAATGGCATAATATGTTTTGATATGTGGATAGAAAAGACTGGAGGGCTGAAATGTTAACCAGATCTAGTCATTTATTATTTGTGGGAGGGGCTAACGGAGCCAACGAAATCGGATGACTCGAGAAGACCTAGGAGATGCGACTAGATGAATTTGGTATAACCTCGGTCCCTAATGGACCTAGGCCCGAGGACGTAAAAGCCGGCCTGATTAGAGGGCCGGCTTGGTCTGATTAGAGAATTGCTTAAGGGAGGGAAGATGGGAGACCGCAAACGGATGCCAGGCATGAAGCTGCCGGGACCACTTTGAAGGCTCCTCCCGCCCCTCCCACAAATGCAGTCGTAGCCTGCTTACTTGTGGGAGGGGCTAACGTAGCCAACTAAATCTGATGACTCGAGAAGACCTAGGAGATGTGACTAGATGAATTTAGCATAACCTCGGTCCCTAATGGACCTAGGCCCGAGGACGTAAAAGCCGGCCTGATTAGAGGCCAAAAATAGAACGAGACAAAATTTCTTTAAATACTTTAATAACATTTACTGAGACAAAGAAGAGAGGGCAAGATGAATTTCTTCGTTAGGATTCGGAATGTACCTAGTGTAACCTTGCGATTTCCATCTTCTCAGTTTCTGAATAATGTGCAGGCGTGTGTTGTTACGCGAGACGGCAGAGGCGGCGCCAATGCGGAATGAATGCCCAGAATAAGATTCTGGATTGACGCCTGCGTGAAATAGTGAGATGTGGACTAGCCTCGTGAATTCGGAAGATGATAGTGGACCATTAGGAGTAGGGAGAAGAGGACTGTTATCAGGCTTGCCTTCGATAAGGGTACTAAGTCTAGATAGTGCTAGAACTAGGCAACATGAGTCTTGAGTGGGGTAGAATGGGATCCAGGCTCCTCTACCGGATTAGTCTGTCTTAGAGCGTCTGAAAAAAAATTTAAAACAATTGGGTAGGGAAAGTAAATCTGCTTTGATTGGGAAGGCTGGTGAGTATGTGGTTTTCAGGAATTCACCGGGTCTTAGAAAGCCATAAAAACCCATGCAGATTGCCACTAACAGGACACTACTGATTTCAGCGTCAAATAAGTTGGATGAAATAAATTTGTAAAGAGAGGACCTGAGATCGGCAATCTTGGCTTGGGTTGAGTATGAGAAATCTTCTCAAGGCCCTTGAAAAATAGTTTAGTTTGGTATACTGAAAATATGGAAGGGCGGCTAGGTTGGATAAAGGCAAGGTAATGGCGAATACCTGCCAGTTGGAGCTTAATGGAGTGAGGAGAAAGGTGGAGGGAGTGATGGCAATAGGCTGCGAATTTTAGAATGTTAGAGGTCGAGTAATTGTGAGGAGATTTGCTCAATTGAAGAAACTTGGAAAATGAAGCCCATGCTCTGGCGTAATTCTTCTTAGTGCGAGGGGCGAGGGCTAGGTTGATGATGGAGTCAGCTGAAGCACTACTGGTTACTGCAGGGTAAGAAGGTGGAAAGGCTGAGTCTTGGAGGGATGGACATGAGCCAGTGGGTTGAGTTCTTGAAAAGACTGCGAATTAGAATGAAGAAGATCGTTAATTCGTTGTGACTTGGCTGAAGAAAGATGTGAGGATGAGAATGTAAACTTAAATTGAAGGGACAGCCAGGTAAGCCTTCTTAGAAAGGACATGATGAGGGGGGATGGGGACCTGCCATTATTGACTGCAAGAGAAGTATCTGGGTCGGGAGTAAAGAAAACCATGGGCTTCAGTGACCACTCACCACCCCAACAACTGGCGGCCGCTACAATAGGAACTAATTCCATGCAGCAGCGCGAGCCGAAGAAGTGAGGGATGACGGAAGCTTCGGTGGGCCAGGCTTCTACTAACCAATATGACTCAAATGAGGCTGCGTAACCTGAATATGAGGTGATAGAAAAAACTTCAATGCAAGGTGAGGAGGGAGATTTAGGAAGGAATGACTTGCCGTTCCATGATTGGAAGAATTTGGCCCACATGGCAAGGTCTGATCTGGCTGACTCGCTGATGGTAATGGGTGAAAAATCTGAACTACCAGAAAGTAGAGAGAGAAGGAAGGAGATAAATGAACGGCCTTGGGGAATAATGCGGGTAGCGAAATTGAGATAACCTAAAAGTGACTGTAGGTCTGATCTAGAACAGGAAACTTTTGATGAGAAATCTTGGACTATGGTTTGGATGCGGGATACTTTATCCGGCGGGAGTCGGGCTCCCATGTTGCGGGAATCCAGGGTAATACCTAGAAATTCTAACTCTGTGGAGGGACCAACTGTTTTCTTGGCAGAGACGGGGATATTGTGTTCCTGAAACAGATGAAGGAGGGACCTGAGGGCAGAAGGTTGGGTCTGAGCTTGTTCGATCAGTAAGAAATCATCTAAATAATGAAGCACCATTGGACATCTGCAGTGGTTCAAAAGCAGCCAAGCTAGCGCTTCGGCAAAGTAGTTGAATAATTTGGGGCTACTCTTAGAGCCGAACACCAGGCGGGTGGAGAAGTAGAATTTGTCCCGCCACCTGATGCCCTGCAGATGACAATGGGAAGGATGAACTGGAATTAATTTGAAAGCGCCCTCTATATCTACCTTGGACAGCCAGCAGTTAGGACCGGCCTGCTGGATGATAGAGATAGCGTCCTCTATGCTGTGGTACTCCAAGGCAAATTCAGAGGAAGGGATGAGGGAGTTTAAGCTAGGAAAGAGTGAGGAGTGAGGGGCTGAAAAATCAATGATAAGTCTGACTTCTGAGGAGAATTTTCTGTAGGCTAAACCGATAGGGCTGGAGCGCCAAATTGGAAAGGGGGGAGACTGAAAGGGGCCCTGTATAAAACCTTTTTGTCAATTTCTTTAGAAATGAGGAGGTTGACTGATAGAGGGTCAGCGAGGGCAGATTGGAGATTGGGACAATCTAGGGAATAGGATGGGAGGGTGAGAATACCTAGAAGGAAACCGTTGTGGAAGCCGTTAGAGAGGAAAGAAGTGAGTACTTTGTCTGGGTGATTTGACAGAAAAAATTCCAGGAGACTAGAGTTAACGCTACCTAGTCATTTATTTGAACGGGAATATCGTGGACAAATGGAGCGAGCATGAGATTGGTGACAACAGGAGCACATATGGAGCATGCGGCAATTGTGGAAAAAACAACCTTGATCATTGAAATTATTGCATATAGGAGAGGCCTAACTTATCTACCGTGGGGAGAGACCTGGGAGTTGGGTGGTTGGAGGGGGGGTCTGATGGGGCTGGCGCTGGGGCTACGTTGGCTGAAGTGCTGGGCCATGCTGCGGAACATAAGCTCAAATTGTGATTTGCTGACTGGAAAGAAGGGCAGACTGGGGTCTTTAAGCCAGCAAAATATCTGCAGAACAATTCGTGATCCAAAGTACCCCAGTCTGTCACATAGCCGAATTGTTCTAGGGCGGCGGCCGCCTTGGCTGAAAAGGCTAAATGGTAGTCGTAATAGCTAAAACCTCCATAGCGGTAGCCTAAGTCCACTAGGATATACATGTATTGATCTAGCTCTTTTCTTCTGGAGGGGAAAGACGAGCACAGTATATCCCTGAAAATGCTGAATGCCAAGACGAACTCGGGAATAGTAAGTTTCTTGGCAAGCCGAGGATCTTTGGCTTTAAGAGTAACTGCTACTTCGCCGCATTGGATAGTGCGGCACTCGGCTAGATCCTGGGTGGCAGTCAGCAGGGACACCAGGTTCACGTCCTTCCCCTCCAGAATATCCCTACAAAGATGGGCTGGCACCATGTGGACTGGCGTGATTTGCGGGCTGAGGGAAGGAGAGGGGTTACCTTGAGCCGACTGGGGGGATAAAGATGCGACTGCTTGAGAAGAAGATCTGGTGATTGATTCTAGGGAGATGATTCGAGCCTGCATGTCAGCCATTGCAGATGACATTGAAGTGAGCATTTGCGTAATGTTATCCAGCTGGGAAGAGTGGGCGTCTGGAACAGAGGGATGGCTGGGAGAAGAAGAGGGGGTGGGTTGGATCTAAGGGGGAGTGGATGGTGGATGAGCTGGGAAAAGGAGACGAAAAAGCTCAGGTTTCCTAGCTGAAGAGGAGAAGGGGATATGCCGCCAGGAAAGTTCGGCTGTAATGCGTGGGATAGTCCATTCTCTGTAAGTCTGGCCGCTAAATCCTGGGTTGGCTGTGGGATCCCGCTGAGGAGACGCTTGGTTGTCATTGGATCTAAGAGATCCGCCTTCCATGGCTAAAAGGGGGAGCAAGGGATTGATTAGTAAAGGGAAGTGGAAGGGCCAAAGGCAAGGGAAATGGGAAAAAGGAGCTGACCTGCCAAACGGGCTGGACTACGCAGGCCCCTGCCCCTGATGACAATTTTGCCATAAACAGGTTGGCATATTGTGGTTCCTCTTCCAATTTTGCCATAAACAGGACCTCTACCTTCAGAAAATGGGGACTGCAATTGGTACCCGAATGGCACCACAATATGCCAACCTGTTTATGGCAAAATTGGAAGAGGACTTCCTGTCCACCTGCCAGATAAAACCCCTGGTCTACCTCTGCTACATAGATGATATTCTTATCATCTGGACCGCCAGTGAGGAGGAACTTCTCAAATTCCATGAGAATTACAATACATTCCACCCCAATATCAACCTAACACTCAGGCACTCACGCACAAGCATTAACTTCCTTGACACAACTATCAGTATTCAGAACAACTCCATCCATACATCCCTATACCGCAAACCAACAGACAGACCAACATACCTGAAAAGCAATAGCTTCCATCCAAAACACACAAAGAACTCCATCATATACAGCCAGGCCATCAGATACCACCGCATCTGTTCTGACAGGATGGACCGTGACAAGCACCTCCAGAAACTCAGAGGAGACTTTATAAAACACGGTTACAGCGCAACTATTATTGACAGTCAGATACAGAAGGCTACCCAAATACCAAGAAAAAATCTGTTGCACTTCAAAGAACAACATAAGGGAAACCGGGTGCCACTGGTGGTCACTTACCACCCCCAGGTTGAAGTGCTACGCAAAATTTCAAGAGAACTTCAAAAGAAATTACATACAGATGAAAGACTCAAGAACATATTCCCACAGCCTCCCTTACTCTCCTTCAGACAGCCTCCAAATTTGAAACAACTGAAGGTGAGGAGCGCCCTGAATAAAAATACAAAAAATGGCACATCTCCCTGCCTACAAAAGAGATGTAAAACTTGTGCACACATTTACACCACGGACAACATACCAATTCCAAACACCCAGTTACACCATAAGATCAATGGTACCTTCACCTGTAAATCATCCAATGTAATATACCTTATCATGTGTGCAAAATGCCCAACAGCTCTGTATGTGGGAGAAACTGGACAAGCACTACATAGGAGATTTAATTCCCACAGATCCAGTGTTAATAACAAAAAGACAGAGACACCAGTGGGAGAACATTTTTGCCAAAATGGGCACAGTGTCAAGGATATTAAGTTAACTGTATTGATGGGACTGTTTCGCACTCAGAGGGACAGAAAGGTATGGGAGGTAAAATTAATGTTAAAATTTAATGCAATTTGTAGTGGTTTGAACAGGGATAAGGAATTTATGTCAAAATATAATTTAGTTGACTGACCTTTCCAACAGACCCAAGAGCATCGTAAATACCTCTAAAGCCTCAGAGGAAGAGTGCAATTTACCATTGACTGATCAAAGATATCTGGATCTGGACTGCATTCTGTTATCTGATTTCCATGCTAAACAATGTGATGTGTACTTGCATTTAAGAGAGATGTTTTCATATTTATCTGTATAACATGCCTGAGGAAGAGACCTAAGGTCTTGAAAGCGAGCATTTGCGTAATGTTATCCAGCTGGGAAGAGTGGGCGTCTGGAACAGAGGGATGGCTGGGAGAAGAAGAGGGGGTGGGTTGGATCTAAGGGGGAGTGGATGGTGGATGAGCTGGGAAAAGGAGACGAAAAAGCTCAGGTTTCCTAGCTGAAGAGGAGAAGGGGATATGCCGCCGGGAAAGTTTGGCTGTAATGCGTGGGATAGTCCATTCTCTGTAAGTCTGGCCGCTAAATCCTGGGTTGGCTGTGGGATCCCGCTGAGGAGACGCTTGGTTGTCATTGGATCTAAGAGATCCGCCTTCCATGGCTAAAAGGGGGAGCAAGGGATTGATTAGTAAAGGGAAGTGGAAGGGCCAAAGGCAAGGGAAATGGGAAAAAGGAGCTGACCTGCCAAACGGGCTGGACTACGCAGGCCCCTGCCCCTGATGACAATTTTGCCATAAACAGGTTGGCATATTGTGGTTCCTCTTCCAATTTTGCCATAAACAGGACCTCTACCTTCAGAAAATGGGGACTGCAATTGGTACCCGAATGGCACCACAATATGCCAACCTGTTTATGGCAAAATTGGAAGAGGACTTCCTGTCCACCTGCCAGATAAAACCCCTGGTCTACCTCTGCTACATAGATGATATTCTTATCATCTGGCCCGCCAGTGAGGAGGAACTTCTCAAATTCCATGAGAATTACAATACATTCCACCCCAATATCAACGTACGAACGCAGCTGTCACTAAGGGGTTAATTGATATTTCATGTACTTCACGCTTGAAATTGTCCTGTTTAGCTAGCAGCGTATTGCATTTGTAGACTACAACTTCTAGTCTAGCTTTATCCATTCAGTATGTAGAAGCATGTCTTGTTCCAGGAAGAATCACAGAAGAAAGGTGGTGGGGCTCTGTTGGATATATTCCCAGAACAGGAGTTACCCAGTAATACAATTTTATTAACATGACAGGACAATATCATGCCATGTAAAGACATTTCCATGCCAACGCTATTAATATAAATACTTGGCAAGGCATATATATCACACTTGCTAACTTTTCAAAAACATGCTGCAGCTCAACATCAGCAGGAACCTGATACAACAAACGTATAGCTGCACTTTTACAGCAAAATAACATATCCCACACCTAAATACCACAGGGAATCTATATATAAAAGAGAAAGCCTCATTGCATAATTTATGTTTCCTCAGGACACCGAACATAATTTATGTTTGCAAGCACACGGAGAAGACCGTTTCAGTGAAATAATCCTTTTTCACTAACATGATCGCGGCTCTGCTGCAGATCCACCTGATGAAAGTCAGATCGGATATCCCTGCAGTCAGTACAACGCTGACTTCAGGGAAGGGGGAGGGAGGGGGGAAATTTGCGTTCGGTTATCTCTCAAACCATAAAGGTATGAGAGATGAACCACAGGGCAATTAAATTCTTTTGCAAATATCTACAATATGGGGAATAGTAATATTAAAGTATTACTACCCTTTAAAGAATGAGACAAAGATAAATCATGTCAGAACTTTTTCCACCTTTAATGTGACCTATAATGTGAACAATTCAATTGCTAAACAAACTTAAATCGCTGAGGGGGGAAAATAAAAAGCTCACAATAACCTGGTTGCATAGGTGTGCAAACCCTCTTATAACTGGGGATGTGGCTGTGTTCAGAATTAACCAATAACATTCAATCTCATGTTAAATAGAAGTCATTACACACCTGCCATCATTTAAAGTGATTCCGATTAATCACAAATAAAGTTCAGCCGTTCTAGTAGAATTTTCCTGACATTTGCTTAGTTGCATCTCAGAGCAAAAGCCATGGTCTGCAGAGAGCTTCCAAAGCATCAGAGGGACCTCATTGTTGAAAGATATCAGTCAGGAGAAGGGTACAAAAGAATTTCCAAAGCAATAGATATACCATGGAACACAGTGTAGACAGTCATCATCAAGCACTAATTTCTGGCAAGTACTGGCTGTGTGTTACATGTGGCAACAACATCCAGTATTCTTGTGTGGAATGGGCTATGGAGTAGGGTGGCAAGACGGAAGCCTTTTCTTACAAAGAAAAACACCCAAGCCCGGCTGAAGTTTACAATAACAAATATTAAGTCCCCCAAAAGCACGTGGGAAAATGTGAACCCAAGGTTGAACCTTTTGGCCATGATTTCAAAAGGTATGTTTGGCACAAAAACAACACTGCACATCACCCAAAGAACACCATACCCACAGTGAAGCATGGTGGTGGCAGCATCATGTTTTGGGGCTGTTTTTCCTTAGCTGGAACCGTGGCCATAGTCAGGGTGGAAGGAATTATGAACAGTTCCAAATACCAGGCAATTTTGGCACAAAACTTTCAGGCGTCCGTTAGAAAGCTGAAGATGAAGAGGAAGTTCACCTTTCAGCACAACAACGACCCAAAGCACACATCCTAATCCACAAAAGCATGTCTTCACCAGAAGTAGATTAACATTTTGGAATGACCCAGCCAGAGCCCAGACCTGAATCCAATTGAACATCTGTGAGGTGATCGGAAGAGGGCTGTGCCTAGGAGATGTCCTCACAATCTGACAGTTTTGGAGTGCTTTTGCAAAGAAGAGTGGCCAAATATTGCCACATCAAGATGTGCCATGATAATAAACTCCTACCTACACTGATTGCTGTACTAAAATCAAAAGGTGCTTCAACAAAGTATTACTTTAAAGGAGCAGTAAACTTTTTTTATGAAAAAACATATATTGTAGAGATTTTCCTATTGAGTAAAATAAGGTGTAACGGATCCTACCCGTTACTTGAGCCCCTTGTCCGGACCTCAAACTATTTATCCAAAGACTATGGACATTTATTACTGTTTGGACTCTGTGATGTGCCTTGGCGTACAAACTGGCCAGCTATTCCCTAAGAGAAAGACTTAAATTCATAGACTTTGGATCACATACTATGTTTAAAGCGGAACTTTCAGCTTCATATAACTACACCTATTGTGGAAAATATGCCCAACATGATACTCTTTGTGTGTATATAACATCCCTGCTATCCCACTATGTTATGCAATTGTACCTTGTAAGTTCGCTGTAAGACCAGGGAGAGCGGCGCCATCTTGCCAAAAAACGTAACAGAGCGCATGCGCCAGTTCTTCCTGTGTCTTGTCAGTGACAGAGGAAAAGACGGCCCCTAATTTTTTTTTTTTTTTTGTTCTGCGTAACGTAGAGATGAATAATCCTCTAGTGCGATCACAGGGGACACTGGCAGCATCTTGGCAAAAAAATAACACTGCATAGGCTACTTGGCTGCTTATTCAAACAGTAGGAGCGCTGTACATGAAAGCGCTCGCATCTCACAGACATGACCTGGATGCGCAGGATTCAAGGTGCGCGCCAGGTCACATGGTTTTACAAGGGCTTGACGTAGGATTGAGGGGCTGGATGGAGCATTCAGTGAGAAGCCCTGTGGGAGTGTCTTCTGCACCATACGGTGCACAGCAGGAGAGCTCTAAGTGCCGTTGCGTCATCAGGTACTATTTTCATGTTTCTACTGCTTAACTTAGATCAATTTTTCCGCGAAAAAACACATATCACTACAAACAGGAGACACAAAGGAATGGAAGAGGCCAGAATCATTCAGAGGTGAAAGTTCCCCTTTAATGTATGGCGAACGTTTTAGTTATTGTATGTGGTATGTTTGAGGGTTTACTCCAAGGGAATAGGCAGTGAGGGGTTAATTATTTCTATATGTATTGCAGACTCCCAAGCCTTTTGCTTAATTATTCAACCCCTGGCCATTGTTAAGGGAATGTATATTCTAGCCACTCAAGTCCTTGGAGTGAGAACTGTCCTGAGACCCCTTGCTGTGTGTGTTAATCCATTCACACCCCTCAGTCTGTGAGTCACCTATTGTATAACCTGAAACTCTGTTGCCAGCCCTTTGTATTATATGTTGTGAGTTGATTACCTCTGTGAATGCTCCCATTGTGTCAGCCCTTACCATCTGCTGCTGGCCTTTTTGTCTGATGTGTTATGATTTAATCATGTTCCCTATTGTATCAGGTTTCCCCATGTGATCCAATGTACTGTACTGTATATAAATATCTGTGGTTTGTGACAATAAAGTGAGTTCTGTTTTGGAGTGAACAAGAAGTCCTGGAGTCTTGTATTGCTTATGGTCTAAAGTATCCACTCTGATACCCATCTGCGCCAAGTATCCTGAATCGCCGACCGCCTGCTGCCAGTTTCCTGCGACCTAACTTTGTGGACTGTCAGGCGGCGACGTGGACTCTTCCATGCTTCCCTGCTTCCAGCGATCCTGCGGCTGTTTCCAGTGACTGTCCATACTCCAACCGGTGCACCTGACGGCGCTTATCTGGCGTCAAGAAGGAGAGACCCGGGAACGACGGTGGAAGGCGATGCGGTCCCTTCTCAGCTTCCATTACATTGGTGGCATAGCGGTGGGATTTCTCCTTCATTCATCGGTTGCATCGAGTGAGATATGGAGGATGCTTTTGGGTCATATGAGGATCGCTTCGAATTAATCCGGTCTCAGTGGAGTTTCTGGCTGTGCGATATTGTAAATGACTTTATTCCAGAACTGGGTGGTTGCATCACAGAGGAGCTACGGATGCAAGATGCCTACTGGATGCTGGTAAATCACATTGAACAAGAGTATGGCCCTGTGCTCCCAGTAACCTTTTCCCCGGCCCGCTTGCAATGTAAGATCCAAGGGCTGGTATGGGATGCTTATCTGTGGGATTCGAACTTTGGCAGTCCAGAAAACAACCGTTTCTTGGAGCTTTTGGCCAAACGAGAAGATATGCTAGGAGGGTACGTCCCCATGAGCTTGCAAGAGGACTTGAGCGACACAGTCAGTTGGGAGTGTGAGGTGGAATACATGTATGCCAAATTAGTGCAAGAAATTCGGGAGGCCCTAGAGGAAGAAGAAGACTGGGGGGGTCACTCATCTGAGGAGGGCCTCAGTGAAGCTGAGGACCTGGATGGAGTTTCCCCTGTTCACTCCACACTGGTGAGTGGGAATGCATTCCTCACCAGTGCCCCTTGTGTTACCCCTACATCCGGGAATGGGACAACGGTCCTCCCTGATACCCCTTTTCCCTTGGATTATACTTTTCCTGATCTGAGGAGTGGGAATGCGTTCATCCTCAGCCAAGAAGATGCCTCTGCATCAGGGGATGGTACAGACGTCTCCCCTGATAGGCATGTTGCCCCTTTCCCTGATTTCCCAGCTGCGGTGGATGAGACGCAGGTCCCCAGCAGCAGCAATTGTATGCCCCAACTGATGGGTGGGAGAGAGCCCATAAGTCCCTGTGAACCCCCTGCTGTGGTGAGGGGAGAAGAGCTCACCAGCAGCCCCAGAAAGATGCCCCCTGTTCTATTGGAGAATGCCCTGGGAGAGGTGCAGTGTGTGCACCCCAGGGCCATGGATGATGCCGCCTTGAGGGATGGGACTGCGGTCTCCCTCAAGGCAGAAAAAGGGCTTGTGAGTGATGGCCTACAAGAGGAGGACCCCAGCGCGCTGGGAGAAAGCAGTGCTGCTGGCCCTTCTGAGGATATGTTGTGTGAACTGGTGGGTGGAATGGAGTGCCCCACCAGCCCCCCTGCGACCCCTGGCCTGGTGAGTAGGAGCGAGCTCACCAGGGCCTGGGATACCCCTGCTGTGGTGAAGGAGATGCAGATCCCCACCAGCAGCAATGTTGTGCCCCAACTGATGGGTAGGAGAGAGCCCATCAGTCCCTTTGAACCTCCTGCTGTGGTGAGTGTAGAAGAGCTCACCAGCAGCCCCAAGATGTTGCCCCCTGGTTTGTTGGAGAATGCCCTGGGAGAAGAGCAGTGTGTGCTCCCCAGGGTCACGGATAATGCCGCCTTGGGGTATGGGACTGCGGTCTCCCTCAAGGCAGAGAAGGGCCTTGTGTGTGATGGCCTACAGGAGGAGGAACCCAGCGGACTAGAAGAGAGCAGTGCCGCTGACCCTCCTGTGGATTTGAACTGTGAACTGATGGGTGGGAATGCGTTCCCCATCAGCACCCTTGTAACCCCTGGCTTGGTGCGTGGGAGTGAGCGCACCAGGTCCTGTGAAACTCTGGCTGGGATGAGTGGGACAACAGGCCTCATCCCCAGCCCAACTTTTGTGCCCCTTGAATTCTGTGACCTCGGCCTGGTGGGTGGGAATTCGTTCCCCACCAGGCCAACTATTGACCCAGCCAAAGGGAGTGGGACCACTGTCCTCCCTAAAGAAGTTGGGTCTTGCCCTGGTTTTGCGCTGTGCCCAGAGTCTGGCTGCTGTGGGTTGGTGAGTGGGAGTGTGCTCCTCACCGGCCCTTTGGATACCCCTGCCCTGACCAAACAAGTTCTCAGCGCTCTGGATGTTGCCCCAGCCCAGGAGAGTGGAAATGACATCCTTTCCTGTCCCTCTGGGGCACTGGCCCCACAAAAAGGGGGAGATGTGCCCCTCTCCCCACTACTTGATTTCCAGGCTATGGAAAGCCTAGAGTCTCTGTGGACACAAAGGGGTCCACCGTATGGACTGGCTCTGGACCCTGAGCCACTGGCCCCAGACCCAGGAGGGTCTGACCCCAGCACTGCCTGGGGCATGGCCCAGGAGAAGCCTCCCAACTTGATGCTAGCCAGGATCAGGAGGCACCAGTTTCCTTGGCCCAGAACTAAGGCCCAACATTGTATACCTGGCCCAGGACAAGGGGCGCAGCTATTCTTTCCTTGCCCGGACAAGGGGCTCCCATTTTCTCCTGGCCCAAGACAAGGGGCTTGCTTGTTGTTTCCCTGGCCCAGGACAAGGGGCTTGCTTGTTATTTCCCTGGCCCAGGACAAGGGGCTCCACACTTGTGACTGACCTAGGACCAAGGTCTCTGGACTAACGAACTGTCCAGACAAGCGGCTCACAGCAGCAAGGCTCTCCAAGAGTCCCAAGCCAGCATTTACTACCGCAACTGCTGGCTTGGTACAAAAAAAGGGGAGAAATGTAACAGATCCTACCCGTTACTTGAGCCCCTTGTCCGGACCTCAAACTATTTATCCAAAGACTATGGACATTTATTACTGTTTGGACTCTGTGCTGTGCCTTGGCGTACAAACTGGCCAGCTATTCCCTAAGAGAAAGACTTAAATTCATAGACTTTGGATCACATATTATGTTTAATGTATGGAGAACGTTTTAGTTATTGTATGTGGTATGTTTGAGGGTTTATTCCAAGGGAATAGGCAGTGAGGGGTTAATTATTTCAATATGTATTGCAGACTCCCAAGCCTTTTGCTTAATTATTCAACCCCTGGCCATTGTTAAGGGAATGTATATTCTAGCCACTCAAGTCCTTGGAGTGAGAACTGTCCTGAGACCCCTTGCTGTGTGTGTTAATCCATTCACACCCCTCAGTCTGTGAGTCACCTATTGTATAACCTGAAACTCTGTTGCCAGCCCTTTGTATTATATGTTGTGAGTTGATTACCTCTGTGAATGCTCCCATTGTGTCAGCCCTTACCATCTGCTGCTGGCCTTTTTGTCTGATGTGTTATGATTTAATCATGTTCCCTATTGTATCAGGTTTCCCCATGTGATCCAATGTACTGTACTGTATATAAATATCTGTGGTTTGTGACAATAAAGTGAGTTCTGTTTTGGAGTGAACAAGAAGTCCTGGAGTCTTGTATTGCTTATGGTCTAAAGTATCCACTCTGATACCCATCTGTGCCAAGTATCCTGAATCGCCGACCGCCTGCTGCCAGTTTCCTGCGACCTAACTTTGTGGACTGTCAGGCGGCGACGTGGACTCTTCCATGCTTCCCTGCTTCCAGCGATCCTGCGGCTGTTTCCAGTGACTGTCCATACTTCAACTGGTGCATCCGACGGCGCTTATCTGCATCTAGAAGGAGAGACCCGGGAACGACGGTGGAAGGCGACGCGGTCCCTTCTCAGCTTCCGTTACATAAGGGTACTCCCACTGCGGAGAGATTAATATTTCCAGAGTTATTACAGTTTATAATCATGTTTTTTGCCCTCTAGTGGTCAAATTCTAATTATATTTCCTGTTAGATTCTAATGGAGAGGAAAGTCAGAGACATACAGTTCTCCATAGAATGTGATAGAAACTGCCTGTCACTTCCTGTCAGTTAGAACTATCAGGAAGTAATAGATGAGAGTTGGTACCGTGTTAGCCGTAGAAATACAGGATGCAAAATTTTTTGTAAAGTTGATACCTTTATTGGCTAACTAAACAGATTTAAAATGCAAGCTTTCAAGACTTCTTAGGTCTCTTCCTCAGGCATGTTATACAGATAAATATGAAAACTTCTCTCTTAAATACAAGTACACATTACATTGTTTATAATGGAAATCAGATAAGAACGTTAGTCCAGATACCAATTCCTTGATCAGTCAATGGTAGAGGATGTGATTTAAATAGCATTCTTCCTCTGGGTCCAGGTATTTATGATTCCAGATTTACTGTCGTAAAAGTTAATTCACAATTAAGTACTGTGCCAGAAATTCCCTGTCCTTGTTCAGGCCATAGGTCAAAGAGTCAAATTGTAACATTAATTTTACCTCCCATAATTTTCTGTCCCTCTGATTGCGAAATTGTCCCATTAGTACAGTCAATTTAATGTTCTTGATACTGTGCCCACTTTGGCAAAAATGTTCTCCCACTGGTGTCTCTGTCTTTTTGTTGTTAATGCTGGATCTGTGGGAATTAAACCTCTTATGTAATTTCTGTCCCGTTTCCCCCACATAAAGAGCTGTTGGGCATTTTGCACACATGATAAGGTATATTACATTGGATGATTTGCAGGTGAAATTACCATTGATCTTATGGTGTAACTGGGAGTTTGGTATGGGTATCTTGTCTGTGGTATAAATGTGTGCACAGGTTTTACACCTACTTTGTAGGCAGGGAAATGTGCCATTTTTTGTATTTTTGTTCAGGGTACTCCTTACCATCAGTTACTTTAAATTGGGAGGCTGTCTGAAGGAGAGTAAGGGAGGCTGTGAAAATATGTTCTTAAGTCTTTCATCTGTGTGTAAGGTTGCTTGAAGTTCTCTTGATATTTTGCGCAGAGCTTCAACCTATGGGTGGTAAGTGACAACAAGTGGCACACGGTTTCCCTTATGCTGTTCTTTGTAGCTCAACAGATCTTTTCTTGGTATGTGAGTAAACACATTAAATTCACTTCCTGATTATTTAAACTGCTATACTTTTTGAATAAAACATCTGACAGCAGTGGGAGTGACCTTGTTTTATTCAGCAGGAAAAGCTCTATAAAATATGTGTTTTCATAAAGAAAAGTTTACTGCTCCTTTAAGGCTGTGCACACCTATGCTACCAGGTTATTTTGAGTTTTTTTTTTTTATTTTTCCCTCTCAACGATTTCAGTTTGTTTTGCAATTGAATTGTACACATTATAGGTCACATTAAAGGTGGAAAAAGTTCTGATATGATTTATATTTGTCTCCTTCTTTAACATCACAAGAACCTGGCATTGTAACAGGGGTGTGTAGACTTTTTATATCCACTGTACTTCCAGGTTGAATTCCGGCCAAAGCGGGTCAGTTGTATGACACTTCCCGTTGATATTAGGTGACAGGAGTCTGCTTCCATAGAAGCATTTTTAGCAAAACTTGATCATTTTCGGTTAACACTTTAGCCCTTTTGAGTGCCAGAGAGGTAACCGATACCTCTCTGGAATTCAAAGGGTTAAAGACCAGAGAGGTGTGCTACACATGACTTTGGGTTAATATTGCTGATTTATATTATTTCATGTAATTATTTTGGTGTGTATAATGTCTATCCTGCTTTACAAGAACTGCTCTAAATATGGTATACAAAGATTTCTGTTGATATTGCACTGTGCAGTACTATGGACCACAAGTGACTCTTCCATATGATTGCCTAGGCATAGTGATAATGTCCAGAAATATTGTGCAGTAACAGATGAAGGACTGCATGATGACCATCCCTGTTCTATGCAGAGCAGTTGCTATGACCGTTATATATGTAGAACTGCACAAAGCAACAAAGGGGATCCTATGTTAGAAGAAATGGTTATTTAGAAATCATTCGGACCCAAATTTAAAGTCAGTTCTATTATATTTTTATTTCACTTTTGGAAGTTCATGGTTTTAGCACCATTGTTGTTAGAGAGAGAAAGCATATTTTGAAAAGACGGAAGATATACAGTCACCAATGTATCAGGTGCTCTGGACTAACAGCAGGTAGAGTCCGAACAGCCCCCATTTGTCCAGGAATGGACTCCAAGAGGTTCCAGAAGCATTCCACAGGAAACTCTGTTGCACATTGCAGTTGCCTTAAAGAGAATCTGCCATTATAATAAAACATTTCCCTTTATTATTAAATGATATGCAAGTTAATTAAATACATTAATATTGTGCCTAGTCCTAGAGCGGAAGATTGGCCAGCTTTACACCTATATGCATTTTTTATAGAAAAAGCTCTATTTTAAATCTTTGCAGCTCTGTGGCTCAGGGCTTCTGGTCTCCTCATAGGCACTTCTGTCCCAAAGAAAATATAGGACATGATCTTTCTTCATACATCAAATTTTCATTTCTCTTGTAGCTCCTTGGATGCTAATTATATGTATTGACCGTACATGTATATTCCTTCCAGCTTAACCCTTTGAGTGCCAGAGGGGTATGCAACGCATTGAGCACACCTCGTTGCTTACCCCTCTGGCACACAGAAGGGGCCAGATTAAGTGAGGGTATGCCAAAATGTGTATTGTGGTGGTGGTGGTGGTGGTGGTGGGAGTTATGCCCTTGTTTTGGCCTAGACAAGCAGAAAGCCTAAATATATCAAATAATATGTTTTACAATTATGTGTGGAATAGTTTAGTCAACATTGTATTAAAGCCTATATATAATAATGACATGACAAAGCCATTTTGTAGAAACTAACATGCATGTAAGAACGTATGCCCCCTTAAGATGTCATTCCCTTTAGGATGCCCATAGTAAAGCCTCCAGGAGCCTTCTCATGATGCATGATGTGATCATTGGCTGTTAACTATATGTGTGTCCTGCCCTGTCGTTATCTCAGAGCCACGCTGAAGTTTCCTCACTGCCTCCCCTGTTTTCCTCACACAGGGCTAGCAGCCTCTGCTCTTCGGCTTGGGGGATGGGGGTGTCTAGCGTATTGCAAAGCAATGCTTTGGACACCCCTCTGGCACTCAAATGGTCAATAACCATATATATAGATCTGGTGTAATTGGTGATAATATATGGTCCAGTGAGGGGCATTGGAAACTGAAAGGGTGTGGGCAATATGAGAGCTGATAACACCAGCCTGAACCTGAAAACAAAAAACACTGTTTTTATAATATACTTGGATGGGAGAGCCTAACAATGAAAACTATGGAATTTACTGCTGTATTCAATAGCTACTGCTCTTTCAAGAAAATGGCGCCCCATTGGTATGAGTTGAACTACTTTAGGGAGTACCAGAAGTACAAAACTGTACCATCTGCAATCTCTCATTTTCTTATTTTTTTGTAATGCGACTTTCCTGTACTTAAGTGGTTGTAACAACTGCAGAAACTAATAGAATGTAGACAAACAATACTGTTTTGGAAAGAAGATAACCCACCACATAAAATGGGGGGTACTTGATCTCAAAATACAGATGCTGGGGCATGACCGGTAGGTAGGGTATTTCTGAGAATTTTTAGGATATTTCTTGACCCATTGATACCTCTTTGTATAACTGAATAAAATATTTAAAACAAGATTTAAGTATTTTATTTGCACAGATTATTTTATAAACACATATACTTGAGTTTACACAAACATTAATGTGAGTTTTATTGCTGTGGAACAATATATACACATACCATACAGTCGGATCACCTAAGAAAAGAAGGACAGAGGAACACCAGGATAGGAAAGAGGGACAGAGGGATTTATGTCTCAAAGTGGCACTATCCCTCATAAAGAGAGGCACTTGGGAGATATGGGACACTAGAGTGGGAAACAGGGATAGAGGGATTTGGGTCTCAAAGAGGAACTCTCCCTCCCAAAGAGGGTATGACATTTTTAAAATTATTTTTAATGTATTATTTATTTAATTTTATATATAAAACATTTTCTTAATCAATTCAGACCTCATCAGGGGGCATCTGGAGCTATCCTGATGCCCTCCCTGGCACTGATCACCTATCTGATAGGATAGGCCATCATTGCAGTGACCAGGAAAGCGATCATCACCTTCACATAACGTCATCCTCCTTAACCCGACATTCAATGAGCTTCCAGGTTGAGCAGGAGGACCTTCAAGACCCACTCATGTCATGTGCATCTTGAAGGTCTTACTACTGAACCCAATAGTTCATAGAACTTCTGTTTGAGGATGCTGACAAGGAGGGAAAGTTAAAGGAAAGTGGTTATTCCCTTCCTGGTTGCTGCAATGATCGGCTATCCTATCAGATAGGCTATCAATGCCGGGGAGAGGGACACATCAGGAAGGGTCCATATGTCCCCCCTTCTCCATAAAATCTGATTTAATTTTTCAGACACACATAGTGGAGGATCACTATGTGCATTTTTCATATACATGACCACTCCCATGCTTATGTGAGCGATCTATGTATATTATTAAGAGTTGTAACTTGCCCTGCAGTGTGGGAAAACATCTTCCCTACATGCAGGCAAGTCTGAAGCTTGTCCTTGCACCAGGAGGGCAGAGAGACACTTCTAAGAACGATCTCAGAATTTTTACGAGGTTGGCCGTGTAATTCCAGTTTGCCAACCCAGTGAAAATTACGAGGTTGGCACTCAGAGGGTTAATGTCAGTTGTATGCATATTTCTCTAGACTACACCTTGGACCATCTTCAATAAGCTAAAGAGGAGGAATTCTGGAGAAAACCAAATGTACCATGGGGATATATAAAAATTCACAATGATTTATATGGGGCTTTTAACCCCTTAAATGCATTGGACACTGCTTTAGTATTCAATAGGTTAAAAGCCCCAAATAAAACAGTGGGAATTTGGCATTATTTATTTGTTCCCTATGGTGCAATTTATTTTTAATCTATATTGGAAAGAGTGGAAAAGGAACCCTGCTGTACTAGCACACCTATAAAGCCATCTATCTGATCTGTTCTCATATGGGAATTAGGACATTGGAAATTTGGCATTATTTATTTGTTCCCTGTGGTGCAATTGATTTGTACCAGAATTGCACATCTTTAGCTTATTGAATATGGCCGTTAGAACCATGTGTACAAAGGAGAGTCCTTCTAGGGAAAACCAACTTCATCATGGGGAGACGAATAAAAAAATCTAAATAACTTAAATCTGTCTTTTAACCCCTTGAATGTTAGGTCTCCAGTGTTTTGCAAAGACCTCTTTAGCTGTAATGGAGTTAAAAATCCCATTTAAATCAATGGAAAATATTAGTTTTAACCGTGTGATGTAATTGTTTTTCTCCAGGTTTTCTCCACTTACTCTGTACATATACATAGCTTGGAACTTATTCTTGTGGACTCCCCAGAGGGCAGTCCTGTGGTGTCACTGGGGGAATTAAGTGATTTGCATTCAAAAAAGGGAATCCTTTAATAGCTAGTGGGGGTGGAGCTTAACAAAGTGGAAAATGTAGGAGGAATAGGCTGGGGAAGGAGAAGTGGGCAGGGAGTAGGAGGAACAGACTGAGATGGAGCAGAAGTGGGAAGAAGTTCATTAGAAACTCCCCACTTCCAGAGAATCAGCCTCTGCCCTGGTAATCAGCAGCAAAAAATGGAGTCTCCGGGGCAAATCCAGAGATTTCCCAGCTATGGTGCATATCATCATTGCTTTGTATTCATATGGCTAGCTTTGAGAAGATGATCAGTTCTGGAGCATATGACTACACCATAGGGGACAAGTAAACTTTCCCACAATCTCTACTAACATAATGAGGCTTTTAACCACTTGAATGCTAGAAAGGTCTCCACCACATTGTAAAGCCATACGTTGGAGACCTCACTATCATTCAAGGTGTAATAAGTCCCATTTAGATTCAATACAGATGGTTTGCTCCAGAATTGTGTGCTAAGCCCCTTAAAGACCAGTAGGGTTCACAATGCATTGCTTCACACCACTGGTCCGTAAGGGGTTAATACAATGTGATGTTGAAATCTTTTATTGGCTTTCAAGTTTTTGAATTTGGGAAACAAATTTTCAGCCTTAAACTTATTTGGTAAAGATAGGCATTTGGTATAGTTGAAACATCACTTGAGAATCATGCGATATTCACTATTGTGGGTTTAGCAGGAAGATCCTCCCTTTTCACGAAAGTACTGTGATTTTGGCTCTGCTGCAGAGCCTCCTCAAGTCATACGATTCGATTTTCCTGCTGTCAACTTTACAGCTGACATCAGGAAAAGGGGAGGGAGGGGGAATTTTGAATCCCTATATCTCTCAAACCACAGCGGTTTGAGAAATAGTGTTTGTTGCAAATAGTTTATTTTTTCAATACCTACCTAAATCTAAATAGTTTTTATGGAACATTACTGTCCCTTTAAATTCAAAGTGGTTGACAAGTGGTTCCCTTGTTTTACTCAAGAACAAGTCCTGCAATGTTTTTTTTTTGTTTTGTTTTTTTTAATAAATAAATGGCACACAGCTGTCATGTAATTGGCAGGATTTTGGATTTACTTTTTCTATGAAAGTGGAAAAAAAAATCAATATTAAAACACAGCCATAATGGAATCTAGACCAAAATATCAAATAAGCATTTGTATTTTTTATGATGGGGTTGCTTTAAATTGAACAAAGGTGGGATCTTAATTCCAACAGTCTGTCTCATCTCCTTTCTCCATGAGACAAATTTGGTTGAGATACATTGACTGTACAATTCAATGATGTATGGTAGTCTTCCCGAAAAATCCGTGCCTTATGATATTTTACATTGTCCTCATGATAGTAAATGTTACATCCAAGTAAATTACCTCTCTGAATAGACCATATCATTTTGTCACTTTCCTGGAGGCTTGAGCCTGGTAGCAGGGTGGCACATACTAACGAAGGGGCCTGGGGATGAAAACAGAGCCCCTTGCAATGAGTGGAACAGGGCTAGACTTCTGATGTACCAGATCATCAGGCAAAGCAAAGTCCGGGTCAGGCAATCTGGATCAAGTCCAAATGCGGAGCATAGTATCTGTGAAAATCAACAGCTTTCCCCAGAGGTTGAGCCCCCATGGTTGAGCCATGTACAGGACACTGAAAAGTCTAAGTGAACTACCACATCGGCAGGCAAAGTCAGCGTCACAGAATAGGTCCACGTTTAAACAGGTAGCACAGGTTCTCAGGAGTAGGTCAGCAAAGCAAAGTTAGGAACTAGTAGTTGAAATAACAATCTGGGCTCACAGCACTATGCCACAACAATTGGGCACTGATTGCTCAGTGAAGCTGGATCAGAAAGCCTTCCAACAAGTGCCAGCTAAAGGCAATTAGCCAGTAAGGATGCAGAGACACATACAAGAGGCAGACAAATGCAGCAGAGCACAGAGTATAGGTAGAAACATGGATTTTGTTGAAACAAGCCCATCTATTAATCAAGCAGGAAAATACAGGACCTGCAACCACAGGGATACTAAGTCCAACCAGGACCAGGTGCAGCATTGCTATAACTGGTATATGCATGGCCAGGAATGTGACTATGACACACATGTCCATACCAATCTATATTATATAGATAATCGGATATTGGCAAATGGGTTATGTGAATTTCAATATTGATGCAAGTATAATGGATACCACCAACTTGTTGGGGCAGTTGCACAAAAAAGTCTTGAGTGTACCCAACACATATGGACTGTCCTTTTGTAGATACTTTTTACAATTTAGTTGTCAATTTTTTTAATAAATTGTGTGAAAATCCTATAAGAGATGAGAGAGGAAAACATGATCTTTTAAAGCATGAATCCTCTAAAGATTACAAAATATTATATAATTGTATAAGAATAAAATTCTCAAGTAGTGGTGAGAAAAGATGATAGAGGAAATTACTGATAAGCTTAATGTACTGTGGGAAAAGAAGGTAACACAGTGCCACACAGAATTATTTTGTACGTGAAATGTTATATAGAACATATAAAGGAGGTTTGAATTTAATGACTGTGTTCACATAAATGACTTTCAGGTTTATGTCAAAAGAGAACAACCTGCATATATATATTAGGCTAAGACCAAAGAAAAAGTCCGTAAAAAGTCTTTGATTATTAGACCTCAGTAGAGTATTGGAAAAAAGACTTTCTAGATGGCAATAGAATTTGGGCTATCCCTAAATAAGTTCCTTATTGACCTCCTAGACACATTCTCTGCTGCTGATCTCAAGAGTAGGTGCAATCCGAAGTCCAAGAAGGATTCACATCTAAAAAATATAGGGATAAGGGAAAGACAGCACAAGTATATCTAGATTACAACATTTATATGTCAATGCACATACATAAATGAGCACAGAGAAGGTTAAAATAAAGACGCACAGTATGACATCAGTACAAACAATATACCAATATATTAAAAGGCTATAGATTGGCATACACCACCCCGGATGCAGATGTCCAGGTATCGTGAGCCTGGTGGCCTCGCGTCCATGAGGGGGTAGGCCTTTCCCCTCTGCTAGGTGTAGTGCGCCCCCTCTATGTACCTCCCATACTCCATCTGGTGTTACCCCCAACTTTTCATTTCTTCACTCTTTCCTTTTCTTTCTTCAGACTCTTACCCTGTGTTGCTTAAACTCAACTGACATTCTGCCTGTTGGATTGCATTATTTTATCCTGGGCTGTGGTCATATCGCAGGGATGTTACTGCCCTCGTACCTTGAATGTGTTTGTATACCCTGATCCTAAGGCTCTCCTGGATACAGCCCAGACTTGGGTGCAGGACAGACATTTTCATTTAACTCTGTTTCCTACAGGTTTTATTGTTCTCAACATACTTCCTCCTACTCTTACTCTCTGTTCTCATTCTTTTTCTGTTCTTCTTCAGTTTTCACTTCACTCTTTTTGCTTCCCTCTTACTCTTCCCCTTCCCTCCCCACCCCATTTCTTAGTTCCTTCCTCTACTGTCATGGCCTGATGCTCCATGGACGGACCTCTGGGTTTTTGTTTTTTTCTCTCTGAGCTTACCTTATATTTCTGTGACCTCTGCACTGGTTGTGTTTTGCTTGGGGAGCAGATGGTGGTGGCCCCTCGATACCCCTGATGCCTCCCTTGGGATTCTGGGGCTTTCTTGGGGGGATTAGGATGCGATAGAGTTCAACTTGGCCTGGCCTCATTCCCTTCATTTAGCCTGATTATTGCAGCCTTTTATCATCGGTCCAGGCTTTGCCTGTTCCGTCTCCTTAGGGTCCATCCGACCTGTAGCTTTTCTAAAGACTGTAGTCATGGGTCTTTGTCGGGGATCCACACCATTGCCTCTTCCTGCGAAATGTAATGTTTTGTTAAGTATGACAGGTGTATTGTACACCACCTGATCAGGTATTCTTCTTAGTATCTTCCCCTCTTTTCTTATGAAATTCAATAAAAATTTTTAGTTAAAAAAAAATAAAAAAAATAAAGGCTATAGACAGTATGATTAAAAACACCACCTGGTTCAAAATAGTGAGATCAGAATGTTGCTATCACGGTGCCCGTGATTGGTGCTATACACTGTCTATCACCTGCAGGGGGCTCCCATTGGCTGCCTATTGTCTGCCCGCCTCTCATTGCCTATTTATACTCAGCTCGGCACCCTTTGGTTGCCCTTTCGTGGTGTCTCTGACAGTACCTTTCTGTTCTTCGTGTCATACTGTTTGGGCCTGTTCCAGCGTTCCAGAGCTACAGAGTCCTGAGTTCCAGTCTGTCATGCTGTTTGGGTCTGTTCCAGCGTTCCAGAGTCCAGAGCTACAGAGTCTGAGTTCCAGTGTTCCAGAGCTTAGAGTTCCAGAGTTCCTGATTCCACCTGTTCCTGTTTCCAGTCTGTTTGCCACTCCGGTTGGCTCCCTCCGTGACGGCTGACGCTCCGGTTGTTCCGTCCGGCTTAGTTCCGGTTGCCCGTCTGTTCAGCGGTGCTCGCTGTACTCCACCTCCACTTGGTCTCAGTATTCCCATCCGGTAGTCGCTTGGCGACATTGCTCTCTCTATTTCTCCGGCGATATTTTCATTGTGTCGTTCCAGCATGCGGACGCTGGTTTACTCCATTAACCTGGTGGCTGCCGATACTGTTGGTCTCAGCGTGCGGATGCTGGTTAACTCCATTAAACCTGGTGGCATATTATACTGTTGGTCCCAGCGTGCGGACGCTGCTTAACTCTATTAAACCTGGTGGCATATTCTACTGTTGGTCCCAGCGTGCGGACGCTGGTTAACTCCATTAAACCTGGTGGCATATTATACTGTTGGTCCCAGCGTGCGGATGCTGGTTAACTCCATTTACCTGGTGGCATATTATACTGTTAGTTCCAGCGTGCGGACGCTGGTTAACTCCATTAAACCTGGTGGCATATTATACTGTTGGTCCCAGCGTGCAGACACTGGTTTACTCCATTAACCTGGTGGCTTACTATACTGTTAGTTCCAGCGTGCGGACGCTGGTTTGCTCCCCACTACAGTCAAGTGCTGTTGGTTCGAGTTCCTGTCATTGTCTCTTGACAACCATTGGCACCTGTTGGTCTTCTCCTTTGGGGCTGTCCTGCCCAGTATTGGTGAGGCCGGTAGAACCGGTACATTCCATCTCACGGTTGCCTTACCAGGTATTGGCAGGACCGGTAGAGCCTCTTCACAGTGTTCCTTAAGGCTGCCTTGCCCGGTATTGGTAGGGCCGGTAGAACCGGTACATTCCATCTCACGGTTGCCTTACCAGGTATTGGCAGGGCCGGTAGAGCCTACCCACAGCATTTCCTGAGGCTGCCTTGCCCGGTATTGGTAAGGCCGGTAGAACCGGTATATTCCATCTCACGGTTGCCTTACCCGGTATTGGCAAGGCCGGTAGAGCCTGCTATTGCTATCCCTTATAGCCGCCTGGGTTGCCTTGCCTGGTATTACTGGCAAGGCCGGTAGAACCTGTTCTATTTCTCTATTGCTATTATATTGTATGTATATGTATGTGAACCCTATGGGGATTGCCTTAACTTTTCAATAAAGTTATGCTTTTACATAAATCTTTTGTCTGAGCGTCTTAACAAACCGTGACAGTTGCCCACATGAAAAGGGTGACATTCTGATATTGCAGGGTTAAAGCAGAACAACCACCTTGAAAACACTTTATCTTCAACAACTCCCCATCTGGCGACTAGCTGCTTAGTAGCGCTAGTCGCCAGAATTATGACCTTATTCAAAAGAAATATGCATTCTTACCGGGTTGACAGCAGCACGGAGAGTGGACATCTTGCCATAGTGACGTCCGTGCGCCTGCTCTGCCAGTCTCACCCGGGTCTAGGAGGCATTGCTAGGAGCCGGCCAGCTCCAAAAGGGCCTGACAGCACAGGAGCACGGACGTCACTATGGCAAGATGTCCACGCTCCGTGCTGCTGTCAGCCCGGTAAGTAAGGAGGAGTTGCTGCTCCCATTGGGTGTTTCAATGAGGGGCGTGATTTTCATAGGAGTTGCCGGGGCTGAAGACCACTGCTACTGGTGTGAAAATCACTGCAGGGAGTTACTCCTTTTTTTTTTAAATGCGCTACACGGCGTTATGTCCTCCTAAACTGTCCTTAATACTTTTATAAGTACCGAAGACAATCTTACAGCCATTTTCATTCTTCTAGATTAACTCCAGTTTTATAAATCTCCCCCACTGTGCTTTGCCATCATTTTCCATACTTACATTGTGATTGGTGTGGTCAGTGCTACAGCCAGCTTTTTATTTCGGAGTGCAATATGTCTATGAGAGGAGTTAGTTCTACCACCAACTTGGTTGTTGTCACATAATTGTGTGTGTGTGTGTGTGTGTCACAAGGTGTGAGTGAGTGTGTGTTTTCCATGTCAATGTCACCTTAGATGGAGTAAGGCAGGAACGCAGCATGATGGGGCTCCAGTTGGGAAACTGGATATTAGCTCCTTCTCTGTCTATCCTCTTATACCAGTGACTGATTTCCAATTAATCTTCACTTGCTTTGGGCGGATTTCAGTAGGGACTCATTAATACCCCATGCCATGTGGTTACGTGGGAGTAATGTGAGGGTTAGGGTGAGATAGGTCAGCTCAGGATCAGAACGTGCCTTAATCTTTTAATTGCCAAAGAGGGCTGCAATGCATTGCAAATCAGTGCCTTGAGGATACCTAACCATTATACCCTCTTGATGCCTTAATCCTTTGAGTTCCTGAATCCTTTGATTGCCAGTAAGGGCCGCAACGCATTGCTGAGATTAAGAGTTCTCTGGCACCTAATGGGTCAAATGTGCCAGGGGGAGCTGGCATGGCTTGCCCTGGCACATTATGATATGCCAGATTGAGGACTAGAAGGAATCATTGAAGAACCAGTTCCACAGAGCAACATTTAACCCTGAGATATCAGAATGCCGCCCTTTTCATGTGGACAATATTCTGATCTCATTGTTTTGAACCAGGTGGAATTTTTAATGTGCCTTTTTGTTGGTACCCCAATAGAGGGCGACATTTCAAAAGGGAACCATGAGGAAGGTAGAGTGGGTAACAATACAGTTATAGGCCAAAATGCTACCTTCACACCTCCGGAATGACCGTACCATCAAATTACTACCTGGCACTATGCTACCCAGAGGTTGAAGGGGCCATGGAGGAGTACATGCATGAGAATATGGTGCATGGGTTTATCAGGATCTCCACTTCCTCGCCTGGTGCTGGAAAAGAAGGAAGACTCTCTGCTTCCTCGCACTTAGATGTTTTCAACATTATTCACATCTCTGTGAGTCTGACGCAAATACTCCAACACCACCATGAATTCACCATACCTTCTACAGGTTTACTGTTTTGCAGTGACTACTTTGATATTTGCATACTGAAATGCGGGGAAGGGGGAGAGAGAGGGCAACTTTAGAAGCAATCATCTCTCAAACCATAAAGATTTGAGAGACGACACTGTGGGCAATGCTTTTTTTTAAGTAGTACTTTGCTATAGGGATTAGTAATACTTAAATATTACTATCCCTTTAACACCCATAATAGCCTATTAAGGCTACACTAGCCTTGATAGGGCAGAACAATTGTTGCTGAAGTGAGTGGGTCTGGTTGAAGGATAACTGCAATGGACTGTGACAGAAAGCAGTGCCCAAGATCAGACTGCTCTTGTGGTCCAGTGAATATGATGGTTGAGACTCTGCAGTCAAGCAAACCCCAGAATCAGTAGGTTCTGAGGATAGGAAATCAGCCTGAAGGTAAGGGTCACTGAATGGCTAGGTGCCAAGGCTAGATGCAGGGGTTGCATATCATGAGAGATGATCCCTTTCCCAAAGGGAGGACCATCCACAATGGTAATATGGTGTTCCTGGCAGCAAAGGCATTATCTATAAATATACCAACAGCATTGAAATCAAGGAGAGATTGAACCAGAATCTTATTTCTGGATGAAGATAGGGAAATGAGTAGAAATAGACTGGACCAGGTGCTGGTTGGATTTTCATATTCCATACCATTTTCAGGTAAGTAAAAATCCCTAACCCTTTCCATATCAGGAAAAAGTGGGTGGCAGACTCACCCATTTTTTTCCGTATTCTTCTGTTTCCACAGATTGACTGCCCATTTTCATATGCGTTTGTATGTTTAACAGTTATCAAGATTGCAAACCAAGATGAAAGAAGTTCCTACTCAAGTTATGAATCAGACACCAAAGAAAGAGGATGCTGCTTAACCTACCAACAGCTTTATAGGATTTAATAGGGATTGGCTATTAAGCAGGGCACTGTTAAGGTGCTGGTTAAGAAGGGCATGGAATGACCTAGAATAAACTCAACTCCCAGCCAATCAGCATCTAAATGGAGGAGTCATGCAAATAATGCCACTCCTCTATCTATCCAATGATTGAATAGAACAGAAAGCTGTGACAAGTGTTAGCCGCAAGTCAGATTTGTTCGGCCTACACCCCACCTGTGATGCTGGCTTGGCTAACCATGACACCATGAAGGAACAGGCCAGAGAAAATCTACACATTTCTATGCCAAAAGGTGAAGCTTAATAGGCTTCAACTTCCAGCATTCAGGATTGCATGCATACTCATGTTATCACATATGCACGCATGCACACAGACATATGTAATCAACCACACATGTACACATCACACATTCATGCTCAGTGCATCAAAGCAGGAAAACTTTGGAGGAAATGGCCTTCCTGCTGGAATTCATGTGGGAGGCAAAATATGATGTTTTCTAAATGTTTCTTCCAGCCGAGGAATGTTTTACCCATCTATATCCATTTCTGTCAGTTCAGGAGTGTGCTCTTTTGGTCCCTGGTCATTTTACCTGCCACATTCCGATTTGTCTCCTTTGAACACAAACATTGTTATGATCAAATGAACTAGAATTATTACTAGGTGACCAGTCAAGATGTGGGTAGATAATGGACTAGGGTAGAAGCATAGAGATAATTTCCACATCTTGTATATATGGTACATTAATGTAGGTTTTCAAGAATGTAGACATAAAGTGATGAACAGGAAATAACTAAAGCTTGAAAATCTATAAATAATGTACTGTACACAGATAGGGGATTGCTCCCAATGTAGAGATGAGATAGACAGCATTCAACATATATTGTGGTAAGGTCCTGATGTAAAAAGGTTGCAGGGTAGGACAATATTTAATGTAATCATGTGACGAAAATAAATATTTCATTAAAACCACATGTTTTCTTTAGATTATAATACTTAGGGATAGGTAGAAATTTTTGCTGCAAACCAAAGCTTGCAAAAAAAATGCACTTTCTCTTTGTGCAGAATTTCTTGAGAAAAGTGCCATTTGTCTGCTTTTTTCCGCTGCATTTAACTCAGTGATCATAATGTATCCCTCCCCATGTGGAGTTTCCAACGTGTATTTGCACTGTGATAACTATAAAAGAAGTGTTAGTTTTCTGAATGTTAGTCTGTGTTTGGGGGAGAGAGCGACACAAAGCAGCTGAACGTTTGATGCTAGAGTAAGAAAGGCAAAGAGAGGGAGCTGAGTTGCTTAAAGGGATAGTAATATTTAAAATGTAAAAAAAAATATGGTGTAGGGTTTATCCCCCTGAGAAAAACAAGGGTACTTCCACTGCTAAAATGTGTTTTATTCAAAAGTTATTACAGCTCAAAGTTGAATTTTAAGGTGCAATATCACAGTGGCCTGAAATTGTACAGTGGTGCTGTTGCTACACCATCCTATGGAGATTTATGTTCCCGGGGTAGCAAAAGCGCCACTGTACAATTTGAGACCACTGTGATATTGCACCTAAAAAAATTAAACTTTGAGCTGTAATAACTTTTAAATAAAACACCTTTCAACAGTGGGAGTTCCCTTGTTTTACTCAGGGGGATAAACCCTACAACATATTTTTTCATTTTAAGTATTACTATCCCTTTAATAGGAGAATTGGTGGTAGACAATTGTTTTAAGATTCTTGATATGAAGACAGAAAGAAAAAAGAGTTTTAAAAAAATAAAAACATTTTTGAAAAATAAGTGACCGACAGGAAGGTGATCCTAGTTCATACCTGAGCTGGCTGAGCTACACTAGCTGGAGTTTCTTGCAGTTGCAGATCATTAGTGTGTAATTTTTTTGTAGACACTGATAGACAGGGATAGTTAAAAAAACTTGTGTTAGGTATTAAAGCTTACCTTCAAAAACTGACTGTGGCCACGGTTGCTGCAGTGTATACAGTAAATTATGATGATCCTCCTCCTCCTGCTGGTGCTGTTTATGTCACACAGTCCAGTACTCAGAAGACAAAACAGACCAAAATGGGAGAGAAGTGAAAAATACTCACTAGCCCAATAGTTGGGTATCCTTTTGAAATGCTGCACGCCACATTGCGTGTCTTAAAATGCCTCATTTGTTTTGTTGCGTCAATGCGAATGACACATTCACAATGTCGCAGTTTAAAGAGTCGCAAATTCAACATGTCGTCTTGCACAACATCTCACCTTCTATATGTCTATATGTACAGCTTTTTGTATTTTATTGTAAATGCTTTACTTTAACAATAAAGATTGCTACATAACTTTAATAGTTTTTGTTATTTGTAGTTATTGCGTCCTTATTTCGCTCTGAATGCACCCTTATTGCATCATTAATGCATCCCTTATTGCATCCTTAAGTGCGCCTTACTTCAAGATGTGATCAACATTTTGATGTAGGTGACATATAGAAGGCGACGTTGTGCAAGACGACATGTTAAATTTGGAACTCTTTAACTTGGGACATTGTGAATGCGCCACTCGCATTGACATTTCAAAAGAAAACCCAGTATTTGGATGCATGGGAATTAAGCTAGTGTATGTGGTTTGAGAGAGATGACAGCTGCTCTGATTACCTTGCTGCAGCCTTAAACATGAGTAAAGATAGCCATTGCCAGTTGAGCTGGGACTGTTTCAAGATAGCAGTCACAGCGAGCTAGGTACAATGGTGGGTTGGGGATACAAGAAGGTAAAAGCTGTAGTACCAAAAATCCCCACCAGATGGTAGGACAGGATAACAAATGGAAAAAGCTCATAAAATTTGACTGAGCTGAGACTACAAAGTTTTCCTAGAAACTACAGGAAATTCAAAAATTGCTATACAGGAAAACCATAGGAGGCTGCATTGAATAAGATGGATTTGACAGATACAAGGCTGGATCCAAGACACAGTACAAACTGTAAGGAGTGCCCAGAACAAAAATACAAAAAATGGCACATTACCCTGTCTACAAAGTAGGTGTAAAACCTGTCCACACATTTACACCACAGACAAGAAACCTATACCGAACACCCAGTTACACCATAAGATCAACTGTAATTTCACCTGCAAATCATCCAGTGTAATATACCTCATCATGTTTGCAAAATGCCCAGCAGCTTTTTATGTGGGGGAAATGGGACAGAAATTACATAAGAGGTTTAATTCCCACAGATCCAGCATTAACAACAAGAAGACAGACACCAGTGGGAAAACATTTTTGTCATAGTGGGCACAGTGTCAGGGACATTAGACTGACTGTACTGATGGGACAATTTCGAACTCAGAGGGACAGAAAATGATGGGAGGTAAAATGAATGCTACAGTTTGACTTTTTGATTTAAGGGCTGAATAGAGACAGAGAGTTTCTGTCACATTATCACATTGTGAATAAACTTTTATGACAGTCCCTCTGGGATCATAAATACCTGGACTCCTCAGAGGAAGAATGCAATTTAAATCACATTCTCTACCACTGACTGATCAAAGAATCAGTATCTGGACTAACGTCTGATTTCCATTCTAAACAATGTAATATGTACTTGTATTTAAGAGAGAAGTTTTCATATTTATGTGTATAACATGCCTGAGACAGAGACCTAAGAAGTCTTGAAAGCTTGCATTTTAAATCTGTTTAGTTAGCCAATAAAGGTATCAACTTTACTAAATTTTTGCCTCCTGTATTTGTACGGCTAACACGGTACCAACTCTCATCCAGTACAAACTTGGCAGACAAGAAGAATGGTCAGGAGAAGCTAGAAGTCAGGACTGATGCTACAAATTCTTGAGCAGTTTACCAGGCAGATGTTGGAAGGGGTGGCTAGCAACAGTGTTGGAGGCAATTGGTTCAGCAATGGAGGATCAGAATGGGCAGCTTTGTACAGGGTAAGGCTTTAGTATGACTCTGACAGGCCAATGAACACATGCCACCAAAACATAAGCTAGCAAGGAACACTGGGAAAGTACTGCCCCAGCTGTTGTTGCAGAAGCTTCATCCTCAATAGTAAATGGTCTAGAAGGATCTTTACATGCCAAAATGGGTACCATAAAAACTTCAGAGTGTTAAAAGCTTGCAAAGCTTCTGGAGAACAGGAAATGGTGTTAGAACCCTTAGGGGTCATGAGAGTAATGGGAGCAATTCATTTGGAAAAATCCTGAATAAATGAATGATAATAATGCTGCTTGGATTGTAATTGGATCCATTTCAAATCTATGTGAAGATACTACATACCACAAAAATGTAAGAAAGCCTTTTTCAAACTCGCACTTCTTGAGTTTGGCATAAAAATAATGCTTCCATAAGAGGGATAGAACTTGCTTCACATGGAGCTGATGCTCTGACAGAGATTTAGAATAAGCCAGAATGCCATCAAGGTAGACAATAACACAGGTTAGGAGAAGATCGCAGTGCACATTGTTAATAAAGGCCTGAACAACTGCTGTGGCATTACAAAGACCAAAATTATTCATAATGTCAGCATTCAAATGTTAAAGGCATTTTTGCACCCCTCATCTTCACATATGCACATAACATTGTAGGCTCCACGAAGTTCTAATTTATTAAATATTGTGGCACCATGCAGACAATAAAATGATTGTGAGATCAAAGGCCATGGGTAACTGTTGAGTTTAGTGATCTTATTTAGACCCCTGTAGTCAATCTAGGGTACCATCCTGTAACGTTTTTTTAAGACACTCAGACCAGTGGTGAGATAAAACACAGTTTTATTAAAAGAAAAATAAGGCAAATGATCGCCCTCTACAGGCAACACAAAGTAATAGCAAGATAATGACAGATATGCCCCCACAGGCCCAGTATACAGAAAAAGAGTATCACATATACTGTCTCAGGACAGGCACATAAGAGAGATCCAGATAATGGTTAAATGCATAGATGGACAGTCTCTGCTGTGGAGTTTGGCACGCCCAAGGTGTTAATTGGAAGAATTAAGTGTAGCTGGAATCACACTTATAGTACTGAGAGAGGTCGCTGCTAGGCCTTGTGTGACCAGAGGTAATATCAGCAGAACAGTACCCAGAATAGCCCCCAAGGGGCGTAACCAAGGATACGACTGACTCTGCAAGTGCTTAAGTAGTTAGCCCCCACGGGCGTCACCACAGTATAACCTGAACTGCAAGAGCTGCTAATAGCCCCCACGGGCGTAACCAAGGATACGACTGACTCTGCAAGTGCTTAAGTAGTTAGCCCCCGCGGGCGTCACCACAGTATAACCTGAACTGCAAGAGCTGCTAATAGCCCCCATGGGCATACAACAGAGACCAACGGAACAGAGGTTGTGAGCCAATAGCCCCCACGGGTGTATACCTAAGTCAACCTGCAAGAGCTTTGAGCCAGTAGCCCCCACGGGCATAACAACGGACCACCATATGCTGCAACGGAGAAGCCAATAGCCCTTCACCCTTAGCTATAGTAGCTTGTGCCTTCAGCCCCAATGGCGTTAATGTATGAGTCTGAGCCAAATAGCGCCCTACTGGAATCGATACAGACAGCACTACTCTGCAATGGTGTAATGAGCCGCTGACCAACCAGAGCATAAGCGGCCGACTCAGCAGAGGTAATGCAAGAGGCAGGCTCTATACCAGTGAAAGAGGCTTAGCAAAAGGTAATGCGGCATAGCTAGGGTTAAAATGCAGCTTTACGGATCGGAGGCTCAGAGGAGTATGATAGCTCTGCAAGCGATACGGAGGCTCAAGACAGTAGCACAGCTCTGCAATCAAGCGATACTCAGCACTGGGAGCGAGCAAGACCGGACAGGAGCAGGTCACACGATCAACCAGGCAAGCGGCAGTGGCGGAAGTCAGAATGTCGCTACAGCGACAACCGGAGAGGAGAGCAGGATCTAGCAGGTCACCGGAGCAGTCTGTTAACTGGTCTCGTAGCAGGAAGTCAGCCAAGCTGGGTCGGATCACGGAGAGGGTACTCATACAAGCCGGGTCAATCACGAACAGGAACGTCAGCCAAGCCGGGTCGGATCACGAGCAGGAACACAGGAACGTAGTCAAGACGGGCCAATTCGGTACACGGGAAACCGGAACACAGGAACTCAGCAACAGCAACACTGGCTCTGAAACACCACGAAAGGGCACCTGACAGGTGTCACGGTCAGGCATAAAAAGGTCACCAGGGGCGGGCCAACCAGTGTAGCGAATCAGCATACACCACAAGCGAGAGTGACAGAAAGGATCACAGGCACTGTGATACATCCATCTTCTCTACAAAAAGAATCCAGCACCAGCTGAAGAAAATGGCTTAACAGAGCCTTGTTCCACATTTTCCTGCATATATTATTCCATGGTCCGAGATTCTGGAATTTAGATTGGGTTAATTCAGAGGGAATGTACCAGGCAGTAGCACAATGGCACAATCATAAGGACAACAGGGTGGATAAACTAGCTTCCTTATTGAATACAGGTTCAAATTTGTGATAGCACTCAGGAAGGGGAGGTTAAAGATAGTAAAAATGGGGTACATAGAGTAGATAGGATCTGGATCCATGTAAAGAATCATGGGGTTGTAGACAGGGTGGGGATAAATGTAGCCAGTAGTGAGGAACTTCTATTAAATGAGGATGTAAAAAAAAGGCAAGTAGTGGTTATAATAGGTAAATACATCAAAATTAATTGTATGTTGGCTAATGCAGGAAGTATGGTAGGTAAAATGGAAGAACCAGAATTGCTGGGGAGTAAAGAGCATTTGGACATAATTGGTATAACTGAAACATGGTGGGATAATACACAATTGCGCTGTAAATAGAGAGGGCTATTCTCTGTTTATGACAGGCAGGATTAATAGAAAAGCTGGATGTCTGTACTTATATTTGAAACCAGATCTAAATTCAACTTTAAGGGGAGATGTTTGTGAGGAAACTTGCCATAATGTGGACTCCTTGTTGATAGAAATTGAGGGTAACGGTGACGTACAAGGTACAATTCTACACCTTGCTACAAGCCACCAAATATTGATGAGAATGTTGAGGTCCAACTGTTATTGCAAATGAGGAAATCTGCACATCATGGACATACACTTATAGGAAAGTTTATCCTGATATCAGCTGGAAACATGAAACCTGTCAGAGTGCTAAGGGAAGCAGGTTTGTGAGCATGCTTAGAGACAGCTACATGTCACAAATGGTGGAAGCGCTAACAAGAAATAACAATGTATTGGACCTAGTGATAACAAATAACATTGACATGGTTACCAGTATTAAGGTAGGTGAACATTTGGGAAACAGTGATCACAAGTTACAACATGGTTACATTTGAGATCAGTTTGGCAAAGCAGAACTGTATAGGTTCAACCAAAACTCTTAATTTTAAAAAAGCTAACTTCCAAACTTTAAGAGCAACAATGCAACACATAGACTGAGATAAATTATTTAAAGGCAAAAATACTGAGGAGAAAAATGGTCAGAATTTAAAATTAGGTTGCAGAAATGAATTCAACAGTATATATCAGTGGGGAACAAATACAAAAAAGTAGATCACAGCCAATAAGGTTAAATGCAAGTGTAAATAATGAAATGGCAAGGTAAAAAATGCATTTAAGCTATTTAATTCTGAAGGAACAAAACATTCTTTCTTGAAATACAGGGAGTGCAATAAAGATTGCAAAAAGGCAATTAGATTAGCAAAAATACATAATAAACCTCAATTTGCAAGGGAGACCAAGACTAATCGAAAAAACTTTTTCAAATACATAAATTGCAAAAAAAAAAAGAGGGAGCACATCATATCTTTCAAAAATAAGATGTGTGAGTTCATTAGAGAGGATAAGGAAAAAGGTAGATGTTCTAAACTTTCTTTGCATTGGTATATACCAGGGAACAAGAGATGGAAGAAGACATTGGGTTAACACAAGTAGAGTTCATGGGAAGACAAAAACAAAACACTGTTTCCTGATAGTATACATCCAAGGGTTTTTCAGGAACTCAGTGCAATGTTAGCAAGACTCGTCTTTTTTACTCTTTAAAGATTATCTCACCACAAGCTCAGTGCCACAGGATTGGCATAAATCCAATAAATTGCATTTATTTAAGAAGGAAACTAAAACTGAACCTGGGAAATATAGACCTGTGAATTTGACCTCTGCAGTGGGAACTGCTAGAAGGGATATAAGGGATTATATTTAGTATTAGTAGGAATCAACATGGTTTTATGAGGAACAGATCATGTCAAACTAATCTTTTGAGGTTCTTTGAAGAAGAAAGTAGCAACATAGATAATGGTAAAGCAGTAGTTGTAGTATATCTGGATTTTACAAAGGCATTTGATACAGTGCCACATATGAGTCTAGGCTATAAAATAAGTAAGTTGGGGCTAAGGGATAACCTGTGCAATTGTATAGAAAACTGGAAGGATAGGGAACTGTGTGTTGGAAAATTCTCTAGTACAGTTAAAGTTGAGCGTTGTGTACCTCAGGGATCAGTACTTGGGACTCTGCTTTGTAACATATTGATACATTACCTGGAAATAGATATAGAAAGCAAAATAACAATATTTGCAGATGCCACTAAATTGTGCAGTGTAATAAAATCAGAACAGGATATTTGTTATTTATAGATGGATTTCCATATAAAATGGCAGATTAGGCAAAAAAAATAGAATATGAGGTTTAACGTGGGAGAGTGTAAAGTCATGCATTTGGGAAGAAAAAAAATCCCAGTTCTACTTATGAACTTAATGAAACCATTTTAAGACAGAAAGACCTGGGAATCCTTGTAAACGACAAACTTGGAAACAGTGACCAGTGTCAAATAGCAAACAAAGTCCTGTCTTGCATAAAATGGGGGTATTGAAGCAAAAGTAGATAACATCATTTTGCCAGTGTACACATTGTTGGTAAGGCCTCATCTCAGGTATGCAGTGCAGTTTTGAGCACCAGTTCTGAAAAAGGATATTCTGAGAGAGTACAGCGAAGAGCAACAAAATTAATTAAGTGAAAGACTTGAAGTATGAGAAACATTTAGACAAACTTGGTTTATTTACTCTAGATAAAAGAGGATTTAGAGGAGATCTTATCCCAATGTACAAGTATATAAGAGATCAATACAAGGATCTTTATGGCAAGCTTTTCATTCCAAGTCCTGATCAAATAACCAGGGGTCACCCCTTAAGCTTAGAGTTACGGATGTTTCAACTTCAGCAGAGAAAGGTTTTTTTTTTTTACAGTAAGGTCTGTTAAATAGTGGAATTCCTTGTCCAAAAGATGTGATTATGGCAGATAGAATGGATACATTTAAGAGATTAGATACATTTCCTTCAAGAGGGAACATATAGGGTTATAGTGTGTATTAGTAGGCAAAACAGGAAGTTCATATAAAGACTAGCTTATTTGGCAGCAACAAAGCCTATATAATTCTAATTTCACTGGGTTATGAGGCAAAGGTTGAACTTGACGGAAGTGTATCTTTTTTCAACTTAATTTATTATGTTACTATATATGTTAGGAACAGAAACAGAGGAAGTAGAAGACTGGAGGACACCTGAAATAGAAATAAACTGGTGTTCTAGGTAGGAGGTGGCCCAGGAAAATATTGTCCAAGATGCCCAGTCTATATATGGATCATGGCTTTGCAGCCAAGGAAACCCCAAGATCAAAGAATAGCTGGGAGAAGGGATCAGCTTGAAGGAAGTGATTTTGGAATGCTGTGGATCTATCTCCAAAAAAAGAGTGGTAAGGAATAATGAGGAATGGTTCCAGCACCCTATGGAGTATCACGCATAGAGATGATTCTTCCAATTTGTGTTAAAGGGATTGTAATGTTTCAAAATAAAAGCAGCTCCAATTAATCTCCATAGTATTTGGGCCATGGAGAGTGTTATTGCTGTACTGTCAGAGTTGTAGTTCAAGAGTACTTGAATGATAAAGTATCCCCCTCCCTCCCCTTTTACCTAGTGTAAGCCACCTCCGCTCAGATGTGGAACCTGGTCTTAAGACCAGACAGATCCCAGCAAGGGACAATCTTCTTACTGTGAGAATAATGAAAACCCTGCTTCCCTTGACAGGTTTTTCAGGATTTACACTATATAGTGTTTCCAGACACTTTTTAAATTGTCATGATAAAAATACTACAGGTCTAACAGTTGTTCCAATTGACTACATTCAACCCACACCAAAACATAATAGAATGCAACGTCTTAACAACTGGGAGAGCTACTGGATATTTAGACTTGCAACTCTTGCACCTGTAGGGCTAAAGGAGGTTCTAGAGTCTACACATACTTAATCAGTCAGTTCACTAGTTTTTAGGTAGTTTTACTATGAGGTTTTAGATTCATATCATCTCATTAAAAGGATAGTTTATTCATATATATTTTTAGAGCACATGTATATTATTTACATTGATAATTATAGATCAGTCCTTTGTACATGAATTTTTATTTTTTCCATTGTATCACTCACAGTGGTTTTTTTTGTATTTACATATATATATATATAGTCATAATATTTGCATATTACATAAGATATATTTTAGGTGGGGGTCGGGGCAGAGAATATCCAGTGCTGTAAGATGGACTTTTGGCAACTTCCATGTGTCATTTTAGGAAAGTTACCCGAGTCAGTGGGACCAAAGATTGCAAGTTTAGATGTTAGAGTGTTTGAGTCCAGAAGGCTTGAGTAACATGACATGACCACAAACAATGAAAAATATTTTCTCCGCTCCACTCCCAATCCTAGCCTATGTTGGAGGTATGGGGATAGGTATGTTCCATGCAAGGGTTTGAAAAACATTTTATGATACAGCATAGTGAGGACAATAAGACAGGAGAGAAGAAATGCGTTAAGGATATTTTGGGTGTGTAGTTGGTGAGTGTAACGGACACCAGAGTAAATAATACACATGACACAGGTGCAGTGAAGTTTAACCAGTTTATTAAGATAAGCAAGAGTAAGCACTTCCCCAACCTTAGTAGGAACAGGCGTGAGGACAGTGCAGAGTCCACTCCCCAAGGATTGACACTGAACTGTAACCGGTTTTCAGTAGCCTGTAGAGATAGATGGGAGCAGAACCAGGCTTGGTTATATACCTAGAAAATAGAAACCTGGAACTCCAGGAAACCTGATCACTGGAGCGACAGCTAAACTCCCAGACATGAGACAGGCAGACAGATGTCTCGAAGTAGTGACTCTACCACGGAGTGGTAGGAGGAGCGAGACAGAGAGTAACTAGTACTCCGAAAGAGTCACGGAACCAGTCTACTAGGTAGGGAAAGGGCGGAGGCAAGAGTGTGGAACGTAGCCAGTCACAACACCAGTAAGTATTTGAAGGCAGTACTGTACGTAGGTGTCACGGTTTGTTAAGACTCTCAGACACAGAGTTAGGTAAAAACACAACTTTATTGAAAAGTTTAAAGAAAACCCTATTGGGTAGCATACACATATATATATATAGCAATTTACGTAGTAGCAAAGCAATGGTAAGGAATGAGACACAGGCTCTACCAGCCTTGCCAATACCAGGTAAGGCAACCTAGGTGGTACAAGATGGAAAAGGTTCTATCGGCCTTACCAATATATCGGGCAAGGCAGCCTGGAGGCTGGTACAATGAATAATGTAGGCTCTACCGGCCCTGCCAATATACCGGGCAAGGCAGCCTGGAGACTAGTTCAAGGAATCATATAGGCTCTACCGGCCTTGCCAATATAACGGGCAAGGCAGCCTGGAGATTAGTACAACAAAATAATGTAGGCTGTACCGGCCCTGCCAAAATACCGGACAGGGCAGCCTGAGACTGAGACAGCAAGTATAGAGGCTTTACCGACCTTGCCAATACTGGGTAAGGCAACCCAAGATGGTATAGAGATGAATAGGTTCTACCGGCCTTACCAATATACCGGGCAAGGCAGCCTGGACTGCAGAACAGGATAGCAGCAGCTAAGGCCTCGGTGACTGGCTAGTTGGATAGACCAGTCACATAGTATGACAGAGGCCTAATAGATATTCAGTATGGCATAGCCAGCGAGAAGTGCAGGAGCAAACCAGTAATCGTGCAGGGGAGACACAGTCTCTACCGGTGCTAACAGATCTTGCAACAGGCAACCGGTATATATACAGGGAAAACCACCAATCTACCGGTGCTGTCTAGGACTGAACAGCGCCCAGCAAAACAAGGAGCGAACCAGTATCTGCATACTGGAGTGACAAGAGGACTACCGGAGCTGTCCAGGACTGAACAGCAATCAGTTAAACATGGAGCAAACCCGTACCCGCGTACTGGAGAAACAAAGATCTCTACCAGAGCTACAGCAACCGGTTGTTTGAGGAGTGAACCAGTAACCGCATACTGGGGAGACCAATATCACTACCGGTGCAACAGCAGCCGGTTGGCAGTGGAGCGAACCAGTACCCGCGTATTGGGATAACCAATAACTCTACCGATGCAACAGCAGTCAGTCGTAAGTGGAGCGAACCAGTACCCGCGTACTGGGATAACCATCAACTCTAACGGTGCTACAGCAGCCGGCTTTTTTGTGGAGAGATCCAGTACCTGCGTGCTGGGATAACCAATAACTCTACCGGTGCAACAGCAGCCGGTTGTTGTGGAGCGAACCAGTACCCGCGTACTGGAGTAACCAGTAACTCTATCGGGCAACAGCAGCCGGTTGGCAGTGAGCGAACCAGTACCCGCATACCGGAATAACAATATCTCTACCGGTGAAATAGCAGCCAATTGGTAGTGGAGCGAACCAGTACCCGCGTACTGGGATAACCAATATTTCTACCGGTGCAACAGCAGCCGGGTGTATGTGGAGTAAACCAGTACCCGCATACTGGGGAAACAACAAGTGAGTAAAAATGTCACCAGAGCGACTGGGGAAGACAGGCACGCTGCAGGCGATCCAGGAGCAGGAACCCAGCCGAGGATGGACAGGAAACAGCACTACAGACAGTCAACCGGATCAGGAACGGCAGCAGGAAACGGCAGCAGGACAGCAACCCAACCGGATCAGGAACGGATGCAGGAACCAGGGTATCTGGTGAGCAGGAACTAGACGATCTCGGACAAGCAGGAACCTAGACAGGGCCCAGGAAGCTCAGGAACTCAATGCAGGAACAAGCAGCATAGAGACAACACGAAAGGGCAACCAAAGGGTGCCCAAACTCAGTCTAAATAGGCAATGCAGGGTGGGCTGAAGGCAGACAGCCAATGGAGAGCCCCCTTCAGGTAACTGACAAAGAAAAGCAGCAATCACAGGCACCGTGATAGTAGGCTACAGAGGTTTACGCAACAGGCCCAGGAGGTAATGGATACCGTGGCACATGATGGAGGCAACGGAGCGAGAGACAACCAGCAAGGAGGTAGCAGTTGAATTACACTGATGGAGCGTGCCCACAGCTAGCCCAGACAGGTGGTAGTCAGACTGGAGCGAAAGACAGCATAGAGCGTAAGTCAGACAAGCCACAGTCGAGAGCCGAATCGGGTAGTCAGCCACAGCCAAGGTCAAAACAGAACGGGTAGTCAGACAAGCCAGGGTCATACACAGATCGGGTAGTCAGACAAAGCCACAGGATCGATCAGGAGAAAACATGGCAGCCAAGCAAGGGTCAAATGAGAGCAACACTGAAGAAACGCACAGATACACCACAAAAGGGCAAAAAGTCCTAGCCTGAATGAGGTTTATAAAGCAGCAGAAGGAGGCGGGACCAAATTAGGCCCAACAGAATAGGCCCATAAACAGGCATCCGTGCCAGTGCTTGTAACATGACTTTAGCTATGAGGAAGTGGCCGGAGGCCATGCTGGCCAGCGGCCATACAGAGGTAAAAGCACAGGATCGCTTAGGCCTCAAAGGGATAGTGAGAGTGTGAGTTCATGAAGTAAGCCCAGAAGAGATGGAGGAGTATGTCAAGGTTGGTCGGAAGAAAGTGTATAATCTAGAGACAGAGTGATGAGATTCTGAAGAGGATAGGAAATAATTATGAAAAGGGTTATGCCAGTCTGAGTTTGAGAAATTTTATCTGACAGAGGTGATATAGCTCAAATGTTCAAACAGGAGAAAAGAGACATCATGAGGTCTGGATAGGTGAACCTTATTTAATAAAAATGCTTAAATAAATGCTCTTAGTTTCCATTAAGAAAGATAATCAGTTACCGTTTTGTGAGGTCCATCATAGAAAATGGAAACCCATGTGTCTTTCATGAAAGAAAACTGTTTTTGTAAGGAATGAAGCCGTGAGATGTAAAGAAGGATATCATCAGTGAAGGCCAAAAGCTTAACCACTATTGCGCCCAAAGGTCAGAGAGCTGTTTCAATAATGGGTTAAGTGTAATGCTGAAGATAAGTGTGACAAAGGACACCCCTGACTCACACCCCTCTCCAAAAGGATGAGTCCAAGCAATATATGGTAAGAAAGGTTTTGGACGTGGTGTAAAGATTACCTACAAGGTTAAGGAAGTTGTGGCCAATATATTGACATTTAAAGAGACAAATTAAATGGGGCCAAGGCACTTTGTCAAATGCTTTTTCTCCTATCAAGAATTATGAGTACATTGGGGCACTGATGACTTGACTGAACAGTTAAAACATGTCTGCTTCTCACAAAACCCATTTGATGCTGACTTATGGCAAGAGGCAAGATATTCTAAATGCAAAAGTATAGGTCAGGGATGCTCAACTAGACATGTGAACCTGCAAGAGTTTTAACCCCTTAGGGACCCTTGACATACCAGGACCGTCACGGTCCTTGAACTACTCAAGGACCGATGACGGTCATGGTACGTCACGTACTTTTTACTTACAGCGCTCTACCGGGAGCGCTGTAAGTAAAAATAGGGCATGAAATAGACCTCTCCAAAATCGGAGCGATCTCTTTCAAGCCCCATAGTGACGCGCCGATACACGTGACAGGTCACGTGTACCGGCGCGTCAAAGTGCCCCTATGCGGTCGTTATGGGATGGAAATGTCCCATAACCTCCGGTCCTTAAGGGGTTAAACAGTTCTCTATGTCTGGTGTCCTACGCCCAGGGTGCAATCGCTGTTAGCTCACAAGTGCCATACACAAAGAAGAAATATTCTGAAGTATATCATACTGGTCCTGCCCAAATGACAGTCCATCTACAAAATGCCAGTCGATTCCTCTCTGCGAGGGGAGCAGCCAACCTCCGACATATGTTTCAGCCTTATTTGGCCTGGATGGTGAGGCACAGCTGATCCCTCAAGGCATTGTGAGCAAGGGGTCCACATTTGGATTCCACCATTACTCTTAGGTTGACCAACCGAAAGAGCAATTTATATATGCAAAAGTATAGGTCAGAGATGTTCAACTAGACTTGTGAACCTGCAAGGGCATGCAAATAGTTCACTAGTACTGGTGTCCTATACCCAGGATGTAATCTGGGTGAAGGACACCAGTTCTACTGAGCTCTTTGCATACCTTTTCAGTTTCATAAGCCTAGATATTCTGTAGCCTATTAGCAAATATTTTTGTGAAAAGTTTGAGGTGATGTTTGAGAGGTATAATTGGTCTTCGCAGTTGTATTGACTTTGGGTCTTTAAAGGGTTTTCTAGAATTAAGATTGTTCTGGAGTCAGTCATGTCTTTGAGCGGGAGCTTGTGGTATAAATGGCATAAAATAGAGAATACAGGGAGGGTAGGATATGAGATTTGAGGATTCTGTCATATTTTGCTGTGTGACTGTCCGGGCCAGGTATTTTATTAATATGGGAGGAGCATATGGTTTGCTAAATTTCATCAATGGTGCCTGCATTAAATAGGATGCATTGATTTGTGGATAGTTTCTATAGCTGTACATATTGCAGAAATGTCATAGGAGGTGACACCTAAATTCAAGTGGCAAATTTAGATGATTTAGTGTCTGGGTTTGTATGGTTTGGCCAGCAGGTGTCCAGCTTTGTTGCCCCAGCGCAATAATTTATTATTGGTGAAATCTACACATGATTGGGCTTTCTCTAGTATCAATTATTCTAAATTGTCTTTAGTGTTAAGGTGGTTTTGTTTGTTTCCTTAAGATCTGTCTATCATGTACTTGTGTAATTGTCATACTTTTGAAAGAGTTGTGTGTTGAATGATTTAAACCTATTGGTCCAATGTTTATATTGTTTTACCAAATAAGAAATGATATGCCTCTTCAAGACTACTTTGGAGCAAAAAAGACAACTGTCATCAAAATGAGCAATGTTGTAATCTACAAAAATACTGATGGGGAACTGATCCAAAATAAGAATGGTATCTATCAAAGTGTGTGTGATGTTCGGGAACAGTTGGTTGGGGGTTAAAATGTAGTCTATCCATGCAGATGAGTTATGGGCCTGTGAGATGTGTGTGTGTGTAGTCTGTAGTAATGGGGTGGAATATGTGCCAGGGGTCAGTGAAAAAATGTATACCAGTGGAGAGTTGAGAGGCCCCCCCCCCCCGATTTGTCCAGTGTTTGGTCAGCCACACAATTAAAGTCACCATCTACAATAAGGAATGGGTTAGCGATAGAAAAAAACTAAGTTGTACATTTTGACAAAGAAAAATTGGTTAGGGGGAAACTGCAGCATAGATGATACACAGTACATATTCTTTGTCAGAGATGTTCAGATGCAACATGATGTAGTGGCAATCCAGATTAAAAATGAGGTCAATGATCTTGTAAGGGAGATTTCTGTGAAGCAGGATAGTAGCACCTCTAATTTTGCACGGTGCAGAGATACAGTCACCTGTCCAAGAGTCTCATAAAGTAGACTTGTCTCTTTATCTCTAGTGGGTCCTGTAGGAACACTAAGTGAGGTCGTAGTAATTTAACGACGTTAAGGACTTTTATGCGTTTCAGGTGGTATTAAGGCCATCAACATTCCGGGTCACAAGCTTAACCCCTTAACGACCGGCAGCGCAGGCATGTTGCGGTCACTAAAGGGCCATAGAGCATTTTTTTTTTATTCGCCGATCCAACTCAGAGCTCCCCGAATAGCGTGCAGCCACGCGGGGAGCCCTGAAATCCATGACTGTCCTGGTACATCATGGGTCATTTAGTCACTTTTACCCATGACGTACCAGGACTATCAAGGGTCGTTAAGGGGTTAAAAAATAGGTCTTGTAGAGACTTTTTTAGATCCATGTAAACATGGTTGTGATATCAGTGTGGGTCAAATAAAGTAGGGCGGGTGAGGGAAAAGAGGATCCTTCTTCCCAGAGCATGAAAGGCCCTTGAGAGGTATTTGGAGTGGTGAAGTCTGAAAAAAATTGCACGTGAAAACAGGAGCATGTGTATAATTGTATGAAGTAAGCATCCCACTTACAGGTGGAGTTATGGATTTCCAAAACAAGTATAAACCAATAATTAAGGGAAAAAAAAGGTTCAACCAGTAAGCAGATAAAATGCCATCTTCATGGCAAAGATGTAAAATGAGTGTGTCAACAAAATGTCAGGCCTCTTGATCATTTTCAGTTCTCTCTAGGGGCTCAATTCAATTATGACCATTAGGGAAACCAAAATAACGTAGGTAGTTTTAAGTCACAGTTTTGTATTCTATTACCTGTGCTGTTATAGACTTCCGACAGTTAAAAAAAGGGGCAACAGGCACAAAATAGCATGCGGTGGCCAGTGACATGCGTTTCACCTGCTAAGCTTGATCACAGACACACGATGCATCAGTTAAATATGACACTTGCAATATTAAAGGCTAACAATATTTTCAGTTCAAATATATATAGTGCAAATCAGCCTCCTTTGCTTAGCGCATGCTAAGCGAGTGACTTATAGAGCAAGAGAATTGGATGACAAGACTATAGGCTCTTTTTCTTAAAGGGATAGTAATACTTCATTTTAACTTTATTTTATTTTGCAGGCATTAAAAAAACATGAAGAATGATATAAGTCTTATCTCTCAAACCTTTATGGTTTAAGAGATATTCACAAGCAAAGTGTCCCCCTCCCACCCCTTTTACCTACTGTAAACAATCTCTTCTCAGATGCTTGTCAAGGAGGGCAGGGATTTCATTGTTCTCATAGGAATAAGAGTGTCCCCTTCTGTTATCTGTCCAGTCTATGGACTGTATTCCACATCTGAGAAGAGATTGTTTACAGTAGGTAAAAGGGGCGGGAGGGGGAAACTTTGCTTGTGAATATCTCATAAACCATAAAGGTTTGAGAGATAAGACTTATATCATTATTCATGTATTTTTAATGCCTACAAATAAAGTTAAAACGAAGTATTACTATCCCTTTAATGCCATATTGACTGTATTGGGAAAGGATCACTGTGGATGAGCTTTCTAAGTAGCAACATATTGATACATTGATTTAGAACACAGTAATAGATGTTTTGGCTTAGATATGTGCTGCATATACTTATATCTAATGTAAATGATTGTGAAAGCCGGCAATTGAATAGCTGATAATCAATGATATTATTTTTAATATGAATACCAGTTGCAGCAGCTTTCAGAACAGCCAGTTTCAATAACATCTGAGTCCTTATGAACTTAATCCTTTGGTCCTTAAATACATACTTTGTAGTTTACAAATAGATTAGGAGGTCTCAAACCGGTATGCGCCCAGCAACACTTAGTGAGGGTACAGATTTGCAGGTATAGATATTTCCAATTTGTCCATCTGTTTTTTAATTATTTTTAAACAAAGGTTTAGTTTTACATTTATTTACCTTAAAACCCAACTACACATTGAGAGATTTAACCAATTGAGGTATGAGAGCTAAAGCAGCAGGGATTTCTGTTTTCCTGTCTTTCTAATCTGGAGAGGAAGTCTGACTAAAAACAAATGGTGAGATGGAAAGGACTTGTAGTCTATGTGTACCCTTCTGAAATGAAGAACAAAAAAGATTGGTTCATCACAGAAGACTCACAGGTGTCTTGAAAAAGATAGAGATGACCCCCAACGGGTAGGGATTGACCAGAACCCCGCAAGTTATGCAAGGGTGAACTTGTCAGCCTTCGACATATGAGCAGACATCTTGGCATTTGGGGTGGGACAGGCCTTGGAGAACTGGTGGGATTGAACCCAATGTGCTTCAAATGAGGAGGGGGGACAAATTCCACAAATTTTCCTGGGACAATATGAACATTTTAATGAAATACAAGACAGGAGCGTGCTCTTGCCTCCAGGGGAATCACTGATGACCTTCCCTAGGTCAGACCCAAAGAGATGCTTACAAATGGAAGGAATACCAAGGATCTCTTTGAAGATTGGTAATATGACCAAATTGTGAGCCACATAGTGTAAGTGCGGTGACAAATAAAGCTGAGGACTTATCAGATAAACTGGTGGCATCAAAATCTGGTTCAAGTAAGATATCCATTGGCCTCCAAAATGTTGGCAAGCATAACAAGAAGTTCCCCCTTAACCCCTTCAGTGCCAGAGGCTTGGGCCATTGCCTGTACCCTGCAGGCCAGACACTTTTTCAGCATTTTTGCTATCCTTCCGTTTATGCTTAATTTACTCTGGGGATTTGTAGTTAAATATGGAAAACTATATATTGTTTTTTTCAGAATGAATTGAGCTTTCTTGTGGTACCTTACATGAAGAGAATTTTACATCCTGCAAAAAGCTATGATGTCATAATGACAAAAAAAAGTGAAAATTTACTCATTTTGCTAAAATCACATAATATGTATCAAAAACATTTACCTTGATTGAAAAAGTTTCAATTATTTGAAAAAGCCCAGAGTCCCCCGAGTAAAAAAATACCAAATTTGTATAGTTTTACCTACGTCCAAGGCTAGCGTAGAGCCCTAATCACCAGCAGTGCAAAATGACATTTTCAACTTTATAAACTAAAATGCGCATTCTAGGGTTTTTGTGGTAAAACTACCCTAAAACAGTGGAATAACTATATAAAACTATATATTTCTGAAAAGTAGACAACCTGCCGCATCTAATGAGGGGTAACTTGCCTTCTTGCCCCAAGACTGTTGTGCCCAAATGCTTACAGAAGGTGGCACTATAGGACAAAAATGGCATTTTCTTACATTTCTGCCCCTTCAACAGTACTGAAATCTGTGAAAACCATGGAATTTACAACTGTATTCATTAGCTAGTGCTCTTGGGAGAAAAATGACACCCCATTGGTTTGGGTTCACCTACCACAGGGGATGCTAGAAGTGCAAAAAGACACCTACTACAACCTCTACATTTTCTAACATTTTCTCAAACATTACTTGTCTATACAAAAATGGTTATAACAACTACAGAAGTAAAGAAAGGCTACACAAACCATACCATTTTGGAAAGAAGACAACCTGCCGCATCTAGTGAGGGGTGAATTGCCTTCTTACCCCAAGCCTGTTGTGCCCAAATGCTTCCAGAAGGTGGCACTATAGGAAAAAAATGGCATTTTCTTACATTTCTGCCCCTTCATCTGTACGGAAATCTGTGAAAACCATGGAATTTCCAACTGTATTCATTAGCTAATGCTCTTAGGAGAAAAATGACACCTCATTGGTATGAGTTTCCCTACCTTAGGGGGAGCTACAAGTACCAAACTACACCTATTGCAACCTCTAATTTTTCTAACATTTTCTCAAACATTACTTGTCTGTACAAAAATGGTTATAACAACTAGAGAAGTGAAGAAAGGCTACACAAACCATACCATTTTTGAAAGAAGACAACCTGCCACATCTAATGAGGGGTGAATTGCCTTCTTACCCCAAGCCTGTTGTGCCCAAATGCTTCGAGAAGGTGGCAATATAGGAAAAAATGGCATTTTCTTACATTTCTGCCCCTTCATCTGTATGGAAATCTGTGAAAACCATGGAATTTCCAACTGTATTCATTAGCTAGTGCTCTTAGGAGAAAAATGACACCTCATTGGTATGAGTTCCCCTACCTTAGTGGGCGCTACAAGTACCAAACTACACCTATTGCAACCACTAATTTTTCTAACATTTTCTCAAACATTACTTGTCTGTACAAAAATGGTTATAACAACTAGAGAAGTGAAGAAAGGCTACAAACCATACCATTTTTGAAAGAAGACAGCCTGCCGCATCTAATGAGGGGTGAATTGCCTTCTTACCCCAAGCCTGTTGTGCCCAAATGCTTCCAGAAGGTGGCACTATAGGAAAAAAATGGCATTTTCTTACATTTCTGCCCCTTCATCTGTATGGAAATCTGTGAAAACCATGGAATTTCCAACTGTATTCATTAGCTAGTGCTCTTAGGAGAAAAATGATACCCCATTGGAATGAATTGACATACCTTAGGGGTGCCATAAGCGCATAACTACACCTACCTGTTTGCTTCTTCGAAAATGGCTTCTTGTATTAAAATGTTCATAACTGTTAGAGACATGATGGAAAGGTATAAAAGGTATACCATTTTGGAAAGTAGACATTCTCCCCCATCAAATGAGGGGTCACTTGCCTTTCTACCCCCTGGGCTGAAGTGCACAAATATTTCCAAAAGGTGGCACTATGGGAATAAATACATGTTTTTTTTACATTTCCACCACTTCAAAGATACTAAAATCTTTGAAAACCATAACATTTCCTGCTGTATTCAGTACCTGCTACCAACATGAGAAAAATGGTAGCCCATTTGTGTGGGTTAACATACAATATGTGGGTGCTAGGAACACGTACGTAAACCTGACACTTTTGTTTCTTAAATTATCTGCTTGCACTAAAATGGTTATAACCATAATAGATATGCAGGAAAGGTAGAAAACAATGCCATTTTGGAAAGAAAATAACCTGCCGCATCTAATGAGGGGTCACTTGCCTTCATACCCAAAGGCTGGTATGCACAAATGCTTCCAGGAGGTGGCGCTAATGAAAAAAAGGCATTTTCTTACATTTCTGCCCCTTCAGATGTATGGAGCTCTGTGAAAACCATGGAATTTTCAACTGCATTCGTTAGCTAGTGCTCTTAGGAGTCAAACGACACCCCATTGGTATGAGCTGAACTACCTTAGGGAGTGCTAGAAGTAGAAAACTACACCTACTACAAACTGATATTCTAACATTTACTCAAACCTGACTTGCCTGTATGAAAATGGCTATAACACCTTCAGAAGTGAAGAAAAGGTAGATAAAGTATACCATTTTGGAAAGAAGACAACATGCAGCATCTAATGAGGGGTCACTTGCCTTTTTACCCCTAAGTTAGTTGGCACAACTATTTCCAGAATGTGGTGCTACAGGAAAACAAACAAACATTTCTTTTACCCTTCAGTCACTTCAAAGATACTAAAATGGTTCAATGGCGTGGGATTTCCTAGGAGGACTTCTTGCCAGCCTAAGAAAAATGGTACTCAACTGCTGTGGGTTGACATACCAATTTGAGTACCAGTGAAACAGGAATGGGAAAGCAAACAGTGTATGTGTGATTTTATGGCTAACAGATGAAAGAAGCTAGGGCGTCAGCCAGTGTACGCGCGGACCTGTGACTACCAGTGTAACAGTGTGGGAGGGTGAGGGATTAGGCAGTGTGTGTGGGTAGGAGCAGAGGAGCAAGGATGGTGGAGATGGTGGGGCAGTGTCTGAGAGTGTGTATGGGAGATCTGTGACTACCAGTGTGCACTGTATGTCCCCCTCATACAAAGTTTGATTCCCGCCTGAATCTAGTGCATACTGGTACTTTGAGTCTACCAATAGGCAGTGGAAACTGGCTGGGGGTCAGGCTGGGGAATGGGACTGCCAGTTGCTGTGGAACCAGGCAGGTGAATATGGTACATGTATGTGTGGGGGGGGGGAATCGGAGGCATTTTTTGTGCATGCCACAAGGGTGCCCAATGCACTGCAAAGCAATGCGTTGGACCCCCTGTTGCACACAAAGAGGTTTTTTTTTATTATTATTATTTTGTATTCATACCTCGTTGGGGAGGCGGTATCAGGAACATTCCTGGTGTTCCCCATCCAGGTCTAAAAACAGAATAATGAAAAAAAAAAAGTGTGTGTGTGTGTGTGGCACGTGCATTTTTTGGGGCTTTTCCCCCAATATTTTTGTGTAGACCTCGTTGGGGGCATCAGAACCCATACAATGAGGTCTAAATAAAAAATAAAAGGGGAAAAAAAATAATCCTTTGGGTGCCACAGGGGTGTCCAGTGGATTGCAAAGCAATGCATTGGGCCCCTGTGGCACACAAAGGGTTAATTTTTTTATCATTACTTTGTATTCAGATGGCCACCAAACAAGCTCTGATCACAAAGTAATGATAAAAAGTCCTGTGTGTGCCACAGGAAGGGGGTCTGCATTGAACCCCTCTCCCAGTGGCATACACAGGGTTACATTTTTTTTAATTTATTTTTTTTATTATATACCTCATTGAGGGGCATCAGGACCCCCTGATCCCTCCCCAATGACATCTTAGTAAAAAAATATATATATGTCCACAAACGGAGTGACCCTGTGAGTGCCACAGGGGTCTCCAGCACATTGCAAAGCAATGCATTGGATCCTTGTGGCACTCAGAGGGTTAATTTTTTTTCTATCGTTACTTGGTAATCAGAGCTTGTTGGGGGGCCATCAGGACCAATCCTGATGACCCTCCCAACAATCTCTGATAACAAAGTAATGATAAAAGCCCTGTGTGTGCCGCAGAAGGGGGGCTGCATTGCCCCCCCCCCTGTGGCACACACAGGGTTATTTTTTTTTTTTATTTACCTTTTTTTATTATAGACCTCATTGAGGGGTATACGAACCCCCCTGATCCCCCAATGAGGTCTTACCAAAAAAAAAAAAAAAAAAAAAGTTATCAAAAAAAGTGTCCCTGTGAGTGCCACAGGGGTCTCCAGCGCATTGCAAAGCAATGAATTGGACCCTTGTGGCACTCAGAGGGTTAATTTTTTTTCTATCGTTACTTGGTAATCAGAGCTTGTTGGGGGGCCATCAGGACCAATCCTGATGACCCTCCCAACAATCTCTGATAACAAACTAATGATAAAAGCCCTGTGTGTGCCGCAGAAGGGGGGCTGCATTGCCCCCCCCCCCCGTGGCACACACAGGGTTATTTTTTTTTTTTATTTACCTTTTTTTTATTATAGACCTCATTGAGGGGTATACGAACCCCCCTGATCCCCCCAATGAGGTCTTACCAAAAAAAAAAAAAAAGTTATCAAAAAAAGTGTCCCTGTGAGTACCACAGGGGTCTCTAGCGCATTGCAAAGCAATGCATTGGACCCTTGTGGCACTCAGAGGGTTAATTTTTTTTATCATTACTTTGTAATCAGAGCTTGTTGGGGGGCCATCAGGACCAATCCTGATGGCCCCTCAACAATCTCTGGTAACAAAATAATGATAAAAGCCCTGTGTGTGCCACAGGAGGGGGGTGCATTGGACCCCCCCCTGTGGCACACACAGGGTTACATTTTTTTTTTTTTTTTTCAATTATAGACCTCATTGAGGGGCATCAGGATCCCCCCTGATCCCCCCAATGAGGTCTTTAAAAAAAAATCCCCCCCAAAGAATTGACCCTGTGAGTGCAATGTGCTGGGGACCCCTGTGGCACTCACAGGGTTACTTTTATAATTTTTTTTTTTTTTTTTTTTTTTTTTTTTTAACTTTTCAGACCTCATAGGGGATAACCTTTGAGAGTTGTTTTCCCCTGATGGCTATCACTTTTTTTGACCCAGACCATAACAAAGATGGGTCGCAAGGTGTCCCCAGTGGCCACAAAGGTCACCTTTAATAAGGAATCAAGGTGTTGTCAGCCTGGGCCTTAAGAGCTACAGCATCTGCCAATAACAGAGCTGTGTTTTTGGCTTGCTGAGATATAGGGGGATCAACCTCAGGTGGGGAAGCCCACAGTGCTAAAGCCTCAGAGGAAAAAGGATATCATTTGGCAATATGTTTGTTAAGGAAGAGCCTTTTGTCTGTTGTCTTCTATTCCTCCAGAAAAACCTGGTCTAAGCTGCTGTTGGGAGGAAAATTGGGAGAATCTTTCTTGCTCTGGTGGAATATGTCTAGTGAGAAAGAACCCACATCAGAGGCCTAAGAGACCTGAGGGGTCTCCAACACAGCTCTGATGAGCCCCTCCACTGAGGGTGAAGGGTTAACTTCATAGCAATTCACAAAAGACAAGGAAGACTACATGTCATTATCCTCGTATCTACTCATCAGAGGAATCACCAACTGAGAGTGGCACCTAAAGGCAGGATCAATATATCTAATGGTGGGGGCATAGAATGCCATGAATAGAGAACCTCATGGATCAATGCAGGAATGGAGGCAATAGAGGACATCAGAATTTTGACACAGGCTGGTTCATGTTCAGCAATGGGGGCCCTTGGGGAAATAGTAAGGGCCACAGTGCAAGAGGGACATAGGGTGCCAGATATTCCCTTGGATGTTTCACATGAGGAACAGTGAGCTAAAGGGGTTAAGGGGACCCATGAATCCTTAGGTTTAGATTTCACTATGTGTCCTTTAGGATGAGACATGTTCAGGAAACAACCACCAAAACGAGGACAAAGTAGTCTAAAGTAGCGAGAAAGATAACAAAGATCTGACTGCAAGGGGTTAAACTGGTGAAGAGAAAGTGAGCTAGCCTCTGAATAGCATAAGCAATGAGCAGAGTAAGATGGCTGCCAAGATACCACCCATCTAATAAAAAAAAGCCTGGTAAAAGAGGGAATTTGGGAAATGTAGTTTTTTCTAACCAGCCACAAAAATGCAGTGAAATAAAGATTTATGAACATAAACCTTGCTGAACATGTGATAGAGCATGTTTAGGGATTTAATTAGTGCTGACGCTGCCCCTTGTATGTCAAACTGATGCAGAGAAGATTCCCCATTGATCTCTATGCAACTATGCTGGTGTTTGAAATGCAGCTCCAGTGACACCTATTGCTTGTACTACTGCAACATCTATCCACAGTAGTTGTGCTAGTAATAGTCCCTTAGGAACCCCTCAGTCTATGAGATCTAAAGTATGGAGGAACTTCACCTCCAAAAGCTAAACATGCTGCTATCTGTTATCTCAGTAAAAACACTGGAGTAGGGAGAAAGCAGGAACATCCTCATTGAAATCTCATGTGAAGCACAACAAAAGATCTGATTGTAAGACATGCAACAACTAGCAGCAATAGAAGAGTTCCTAAAAGTACATGGGATCAGTGGGTACATAATAGTAGTGTTGTTGGTGTCTCAAAAGAGTTGGACATTTTCTTCATTATCAATAACACACTTGCCTCCTACTGCTGTTGTGCAAATGTAAAGCACATAGGAGGATGGAGCACTGTTATGTTTGTTGCCCTCACCTTGGACGGCTGGCACTTTGTGCAGGCACGCTTGGAGGATCGCAGCCATTTCTGGGTTCAGCGACTTCATGCCTCATGACGTCAGACACACTCGAGGCCTACAAGAAGCCCGGTCGGGTAGACCTCGAGTGCTCTGGTATTAAAGTTGTTTTCTTTCCTCCGTCTGCAGTACTTGTGTTTCTCTATCTGCCTTACCGGTTTTTGACACCTGGATTGTGACTTTAGTGGTTGCATCATTTCTGCCAGCCCTGACCGCAGTTTTGTCCATTCATTTTTGCTCCTTCTCAGCCAGCCCCTGACCTACGGCTCTCCTCCACATTTATAAACCTTAGCTGCTGACCCCTGACCATTTGCTTGTTCCTGGCTCGTCTTTTGATTGCCCCTTTTTCAGTACTTCTGTCTTTTTTATGCCTTCTCTGGGCTTCTGTTAATTTTGATGGCTCGCTGGCTTCTTCCTTCAATTTTCATATTATACAGCAACCTGCTACCAACTATACTATCCTTATTGTGCAGTTAATTCTTCAGCCTGCTAACAAGCAAGCACATCCGGCACTCAACAATTTAGTTACACAGTTATTTTCCATGTGTTGACAACCCACATTTACTATGTTCTTGGCACAAATTCAAAAACTGCCTGTACAAAAATAATCCAAAGCACACACATGGAATGGCAAATTTACCAAAATGTTGGCAGTTGACGTGTTGTCCTATTCTTTTGAGGAAAACAGAGGTTCTAAAGAACTGATGTTATGTATAGCGCCTTCTGGCATAACCCAAGCCACACCTATTTTTCAAGGACAGCCTAGCCACAGTTGTTCAATCAGGTGGATGGGCTCATGGGCAAAGGGATTTAAACATCACATTACCAGTAAATTCACATGAATGCAGTAGTGGTCAGAGAGCGGATATATGACTATCACTGCTCACTGGGTATCTTTTCCATCCGTGGGCAGAAGCATGCAGCAGTAGGCCACCACCACTGTTGCCTCTCACTCAAGCACTACTAGTAAAGACCAACTGGAGGGTATCCCATACCACTGGTATGCTACTTTATGCATGCAGCTCTTTGAGAGACAAACCCCAAAGGCTGTAGTTAATGGGACACACACAGCCAGATAAAAGTGATTCACACAGAGGAAGAAGAAGAGAAAAAGGCAATACACGGAAGAACACATAGGGGGAGATTCACCAAGAGGTGACAAAGTAGAGATGACTTCTCCAGTTTATCAATTCTCCAGTTCCTATGTTATTCTATGGAGCCTATGCACAATGATCTCCAAAGCTGAAGAAAGTTTAGCGCATAGGCTCCATAGAATAACATAGGAACTGGAGAAGTGATAAAACTGGAGAAGTCATCTCCACTTTATCACCTCTTTATCACCACTTACTGAATCTGTCCTCTAATGTAGAAACAACATATATAAACTGTATTATATATTACTAAAATAAGAAAGTTAAAATAAAACATTCCAATCCCTTTAAGCTGTTATAATACTTATATATGAGGATCCCACTATAACAACTGCATTCTGTATACTATATAACGTTTTTTACAGGGATAGTAATACTTAATATGTAAAAATATATATATTGTGGGGTTTATCCTCTTGAGTAAAACAAGGGCACTCCCGCTGCTGAAAGGTGTTTCATTCAAAAATTATTGCAAAAAAAACTTTATTTTTTTTTTAGGTGTAGTATTTCAGTACCCTGAAATTGTACAGTGGTGCTGTTGCTACACCATCCTATGGACAGCTCTGGTCATATAAAAAAATAATCTAAACCTATCATCTAGAGAGCTGTGTGTGCGTGCTGTGTGTGTGTGTATGTATATATATATATATATATATATATATATATATATATATATATATATATATATATATACACACACATAAATTTAAGATCCGATGCACTCTCTGTAAATAATTTAACTGACCTGGGTGCACATAAAAACTTAATGATACATATAGTAATGTCCCCAAAAAATATACAGTTTTGTAGAGTTTAAAGTATTAATCAATATGCTCCAAACCCTATCTCTCAAACCGATATGGTTTGAGAGATATAGGGATTCAAAGTTCCCCCTCCCTCCCCTTCTCCTGATGTCAGATGTCTAGCTGACAGCAGGAGATCCCAGTCTGGGGACCAGCAGGCGCCTCTGCAGCAGACCGAAATTGCGTTATTGCTAACGATTTCATTCATTGGAAAGGTCTAAAAGGTGTGCCTGGTTTGCAAGCACACTTTCGAGACCTTTCCAATGAATTAATTATTTAGCAATAACACGATTTCGGCTCTGCTGCAGAGCCTCCTTGAGTCGTACAATTCGATTCTCCTGCTGTCAGCTATACAGCTGAGGGAGGGGGTAACTTTGAATCCCTATATCTCTCAAATTATAGCTGTTTGAGAGATAGGGTTTGGAGCATATTGATTAATATTTTAATCTCTACAAAACAGGAATTTTGGGACATTACTGTCCCTTTAAATCTACGTTTTGGCCTGCACTTATGGCCTTTATCAAGATCGTGATAAAGGCCACAAGTGCTGGCCAAAATGTCGATTTAATAAACACTTTTATTCTTAATTTGCAAAGGATCCTGTGAGTGCCATCTGTCCACCACATGAGAACTATAAATAGATAGATAGATAGATAGATAGATAGATAGATAGATAGATAGATAGATACATAGATAGATAGATAGATAGATAGATAGATAGATAGATAGATAGATAGATAGATAGATATGGGAGCAGGTGGAAGCAATCGCTCTTAAAAAGCTTAATACCAAGGTACACAATCCCAATGTAGTAATAGTAAGTAAAGAAAATGGCTGCACCAGTGGGACTTGTTCATAAGCCAAACAGTGTTAATTCATTGAGGTTGATGCTGTGGTCCTACATGTACCTTTATCAAGCAAGAAGTAGAAACATGGAGTAGTGTGTGGCACTGGGGCATGTGTGAGTGAACAGTTAAGTTTGTTTATTAACATTGAGGCCAGTATAATTACTTTTTGGGTACCACAGATGGGTTTAATGCACTTTACACACCCTGTCTGGCATTGAAGGAGTTAAGGAAAGTGGAACTCCCCTGGAGCACATCAACTTAGAGAACAAATAAATATCCAAAAATTCACATTGACTTAAATGGGAATTTTAACTACCTGAATGCCTGGAAACTGGTAAGTGTAAAAAAGCAAAAATGTATTTTAGAAGTCAATTTGCATGAAACCATAAGGCTAGTACTCAAAAAAGGTCACACTTGTAATAAAAAATCAATTACACATATCTGTGGCTGCAGAAAAGATACAATATATAATAATATATTAATACAAATCTACAGGTATTATTTACCTGATGAGCTGTGCCTGTGGTAAAAGATACATAGGTAAATGGCTGAACGGATGCGTCCAGTAATATCTAGCCCCTGACGAGGCCACCAATGAGAGCGGCAAAACACATAGGGTGTTTTTCTTAGGGGGCAATTAGTCACCACTTGAGAAAAAGAATGATTTTGATACCATTTGCTGTATTTGTGCTAATACTGATTGAAACAACCCTTTAATACAGACAAAGGGAGGGCATGTGTAGAGAGGGACTGTACTGGGACGGCAACAAGCAATTTGGGAGGTATTTAGTGCCTGTACTATACATACAGGCTTTAGGTAGATTGTTCTGTCTGTTTACTAACTACTCAGCTGTTAGAGTCAGGGACTGTACCGGAGCGGCAAGAACCAATCCGGGAAGTATTTAGTGCCTGTACTATACATCCAGGCTCTAGGTGGAATGCTTTTTTTCTGCTTTACTAACTACTTTGCTATTAGAGTCAGGGACTGTACCGGAGCGGCAAGAACCAATCCGGGAAGTATTTAGTGCTTGTGCTACACTAACACGAGGTCTGGGTGCTTTTCTTTTCTCTCTATCTGCCCTCTCTGACTGTACCGGTGAGGCAAGAACCAACCCAGGAGGTAATTTAGAGTTCATGTCACTCATACATGGACTATAGGGTATCTTTTTGTTGCTATGCATAAATATTAGCGAAAGCACTTTTATTCGGTACCAAACACTTAAAGGGATAGTAATGTTTCATAATAAAAGCAGCTCTAATTAATCATCATAGTATTTGGACTTTGGAGAGCGTTATTTCAATTCTGTCAGAGTTGTAGTTCAAGAGTAATTCAATGACAAAGTATCCTGTGATCACTCCAGGAGTCTGTGTCTGTGTTGCTCTAGATTTATCACACCTCCACCGGTGATTTAGATGGTGGGCTGAGACCTCTTGAAATACTAAAAGAAAAGGGCGGTGAAGGAAATACATAAGAACATTTATGATCCCCTTCCATACCAATCCTTCTCTTGGGGGAATTAAGTACTGAAATTAAAGAAGATCTGAAAGTAAAAGGAGAAGTTCTTATATGAAAGGACTTCTGAAAGATTGATCTTTTTCCTGTTAAAGTCTCAGAGCTTCAATCCAAATATTTCTATTTTACAGAGTGAAGTTTTATAAACTACTAGTTGAAAAGCCCGTTACACAGGCCACAGTGCCATTGCCAGCCGGTCGCAGGGCAGTCATGCTCTGTATCAGCCGCGGTGAAGGCAGTCTCTACTGTGCATGACTTTGTTGTTACACACATTTTGGCAAATTATTATATAGGATTAGTGCCATAACACTGGTGGTGTATTTCCAGGAGTCTAAAACTGACTGCTTCAAGATTGGAGCAGTCAGTTTCAGCCTCTCTTTCTCTGCAAGCCAGTACATGTGAAAGCTGGTCGTCTAGCCTAAAAAAAGTCTGGTCCACCTGTCCTTAACGGGTTAACCCTTTGAGTGCCAGAGGGGTACGCAACGCCTTGCAAAGCAGGGCATTGCGCACCCCTCTGGCACTCAAAGGGTTAAGGATTAGAGGTGTGCGCAGCACATTGCATGGCAGTGTATTGCACCCCCCTGGTCCTTTACTCTTTCAATGCTTGAGACATCCCAAGAGCATTGAGTTGGATACGTCTTAAGCATCCAAGGGGTTAAAATGTTATGGTGATTAATATTTACTTGGTTCCACAAAATCAGTCTTATTATAAAAGAGACTGATGTACTTATATGCAGTAAATAAAGGGATTAACTTGATAGGCATATGTCTCTTATTATTCTAAATTGCTAGAGTATGTTGCTATACTATTAGTTTAATTATGGTGCTGGCTGAGGCCTTAAATATACATAAAATATGCTTACTTGATGTCATTAGCATATAATGATGGTATCAATCAGTTCATGCATTGGTGAGTGACTAAATAATGAAAAAAACAATGTTAGAAAATAATGAAGTGTGGAAAATGTTGTTTCGTTCATGGAACTTTCTGTGGGGAAGGGCTGGTAGGTTTATACTTGTCTATATTTCTTATACTATGGGGAAATGAATAAAGGTGGGGAGAAAGCAGTGTACCAAATACATTGCTCTTAGCCAGCACTTCACCACAACCACTGATGGATACCTTCAGGTATACATCAATGACTGTTCTTATTTCAATTGCAACATAGTGTAAATGGCACCATTCTGGCAATACACTATCATTTGTATACAGGAGGGGAAGAATTTAAAGGGATAGTAATACTTCGTTTTAACTTTATTTTATTTTGTAGGCATTAAAAAAACATGAAGAATGATATAAGTCTGATATCTCAAAGCTTTATGGTTTATGAGATATTCACAAGCAAAGTTCCCCCCTCCTGCCCCTTTTACCTACTGTAAACAATCTCTTCTCAGATGTGGAATCCAGTCCATAGACTGGACAGATAACAGAAGGGGACACTCTTATCCCTGCCCCCCTTGACAAGCTTTTCAGGTTTTTCCCTTATCTTAATTGAAGATTGTCCCTCTCTGCAGTCTACCTGGGCAGCTCCCTTCTGCCCTGGCTGAGAAGTAAAAGGGGCTGGAGGGGGACACTTTGCTTGTGAATATCTCTTAAACCATAAAAGTTTGAGAAATAAGACTTATATAATTCTTCATGTTTTTTTAATGCCTACAAAATAAAATAAAGTTAAAACGAAGTATTACTATCCCTTTAACTATTTTCCTGCGGATTGCAGCAGTATTGGCCTGCACCTAGACCCAAAGTGAGCTGCACCTGCTTTGTACCTATGTACAAGGCAAACTACTGTAAAATAGTGTCTCTACACTCTCCTTACACTGAGGCTGACAGGCGGGTGTACTAAGAAAAGATGACATCATCAGCATGCATTTGTGCTTATGCATAATACTGATGTTACAAAGGTGTTAAACAGTCAGGTGCCTCGATACGCCTGTACATGGGTACATAGATTAATATATTAATATATTATAAATAATAATATTACATTATATTTATTATATAATATATTAATATATGCCTTTGTACATGGGTGTGTGTGTGTGCGTGTGTGGGTGTGTATATATATATATATATATGTCAATGGGGAAAAGATGACACTTCTTTTGAAAAGTAGTAGTTTATTGTAATCAATGTTTCAGCTGTATTACACAGCCTTTATTACAACAAACAGCCACCAACTCCCTTTAAATACCCAGTGTAGTACAGGCACGTGCACACATAAACACTAAGGGGGGCTTGAGACCTGCCCTTTCTGTCCAAAGTGCCCTCCAAAAAACAAATTGCCTCGCCGCCTGCACTAACCCCCCAACCGCCCAGTCAGGTCTGTGCCTCCTTCAAGACAGACCTGTAGATGTTGTGCTCCCTCGTTGGCTCTTTAGTATTACAAAGTGCTGGGAGATGACATAATCTCCCAGCGCTCTGCATGAAGAGAAGACCGCGTGGGAAGTCCAGCAACTACAGGTCTGTGCCAAAGGAGGCACATACAGACCTCTCCTGCCGCTGGACCAACAGGGAAGAGGTAAGAAATGGACCCTGGGGGGCAATGTGGAAATGATAGGGCAATACGGATCTGATGGGGGGAAAGATTGAGATGATAGCAATGTAGAGATGATGGGGCAATGTATGTGAGGGTAAGTTGGAGCTGATAGCAATATGGAGCTGATGTGGGGCAATATGGAGATGAAGGGGGCAATGTGAGGGTAAGTTGGAGCTGATGAGGCAATATGGAGCTGATGGGGCAATATGGAGATGATGGGGGCAATGTAAGGGTAAGTTGGAGCTGATGGGGCAATATGGAGCTGATGGGGGCAATATGGAGCTGATGGGGCAATGTGAGGGTAAGTTGGAGCTGATGGGGTCAATATGGAGATGACGGGGCAATGTGGAGCTGATGGGGGCAATATGGAGCTGACAGGGGACAATGTAAGGGCAATATGGAGCTGATGGGGGCAATATGGAGCTGATGGGGGCAATGTGAGGGTAAGTTGGAGCTGATGGGGGCAATATGGAGATGACGGGGCAATGTGGAGCTGATGGGGGCAATATGGAGCTGACAGGGGACAATGTAAGGGCAATATGGAGATGATGGGGGGCAATGTGAAGATTAGGAGCATTGTGGAGGTGTCCAGTGGAGATGGCCAATTGGGGGGATGCTTCAGATTTCTGTGCCTACAGGCTCCTGAGATGTAAATTCTTTTCTTTTTTTTAAATCTATATTTTAATAAATAATTATGAGAAGTGCCCTTTTTTTCATTTGAGCCCCTGCCCCCCCCAAATGTCTGTGCACGTCCCTGGTGCAGTTTTCAAACTCTAAAACGGCACTTAATTGCTTAATTGCTATCATTTGTGCAAGTAAACAAGAAAGGTGAAATGGATGAAAACACAAAAGCTCTAATCAACATATTAAACACTTGTCAAATAAGTATAGACAAAATCATCTCTTAAAGCGTTAGTAATCTCCCAGAAAAAATATTTATCATTTTGTAGTGCTTAAAAAGTTGAACTTAATGTAAAAAACCTTCTTCAGCAGAGCCGCAATCGCATTATTTAAAATGAATTATTTCATTGGAATCATCTACAAAGTGTGCTTGCAAACCAGGCACACTTTGTAGACCTTTCCAATGAAGTCATTCTTTTAAATAACACAATTGCGGCTCTGCTGCAGTCGCCAGATGGTCCCCGGATAGGATTCCTCCGCAATCAGCACAGCGCTGATTCCTCCGCAGTCAGCACAGCGCTGACGTCAGGGAAAGGGGGGGGGTTTACTTTGACAATGAATATCTCTCAAACCTAGCGGTTTGAGAGATAGTTTTTTTTGCATTTAGTTCAACTTTTTAAGCACTACAAAATTATACATTTTTTTACTGGGACATTAGACTCATAGAATATGAAAACAGAATGGATGCCAAATGTATAGAGAATTGATTCGGGATGTGTGATGTGGATTTTAACAGTTGACACATTGGCAGATTCTATCTCCCTGATACATTGTTGCATTTGATGATCCTGCTCTGTTTAGCCATGAATGGCTTGTATAATGAACATTGCAATGCGCAGGAGTACCGGAATCACTACTGTGAATAGAGCAGTGTGTTTTGTTATATACACATTATATTTGCTTTAATAGTATGTCATGGACTTTGCTACATTATAGCCATATGTATTCGCTCGGTTTAGGGGGAACCCTGTCATTACGCTATGCTTTTTCAATATCAGTAGTATATTAACCCTGTAATTATTTGACAAGTTTGCTGTAGGTATATAAGAAGTTCATTGAGCTTGCCTCAATATTGAGCTGTTTCTTACAGTGTTCGTTTAAAAAGTGTAGCTAAGAGTTACTCAAGAGTTGATCAAAAAGTGATCAAGAATGGAATTGTAGATCTTTTTACATAGTTATTTTTGATGTAAGATTATTTATACCTATTGATTTTGTTTTGTATGTATGGATTAGTGAAGTGTAACTGTTGTTTGCCTGTTGTTTTGCATTCTAGTTTTAGGCATTAAAGGCATTTAAAGTGTTCTATTTGTAAACAGTTTATTGTGAAAATGTTAAATCGTGTTCTGATATGAACAGGTTATCTATGTCCTTGAATTCTCCCGAATTACATATTCAGAAGCTTTCTTTGCCTCAGAGAGGCATTAGGAAAAAAGTAATCTGGATGTAGAGTTTTGCCAGCATTAGAGTTAAAATACATGGAATTCCTTCATCAAGGTTTAAACCAAACACTGACACTAGTAATTCACACTTAAGAAATAAAAAAAAACAAATGTGTGTGATCTCCATTGTCCGTCTTTCTCACAAAGCCTTTAAGGAACCAGCTTTATATTTTTACTCAATCAACCGCATAAATTAAACATATCTAATTACTCATTAGATATATGTAGCCAATGTATTATCGTCACTCTGGTCTTAATCTGGCCCCTTACCTTCTCTCATTACAACTAATGAGTAAGTAGGCATCACTTAATTTATCCATTTGAATGCCATTGTGTTGTAATTCTGTAGATACTTCTCAGGCACTCAAAGGGTAAAGGCGTTGATTAAGTGAAAATAATAATGGTTTCATATATGCTTTGTGAGGGAGAAAGGTATTGGAGGACGACCCCCAGAGAGATCTGAGTAAGGTTGCCGGGATCACTTTGAGACAGGAGTGGATATCCCATTATCAAATGTTCCCTTGATCTGATTAAGACTTCTGTGGCCTGAACATAACTATGATGTCTCTGAGTCTGTCCCCCTCCTGTACTTGCACTACGATACCCAGCAACAGACCCGTCAGTCTTTTGTTAATTCTAGCAGCCTCAACCTTACCATGGTATCACATAGTCATGGATTTTATTGTCGCTTTTCCTCCTTCACAAGACTGTAATCTAGGCAACAGTAGACAGCTTTTCCAAACAAGGTCATATCATACCTCTGCCTAACTTGCCCTCTCCCAAAGAGCCTACATATCTTTTTATTCAGGAAATGTATCATTCACATGGAGTCCCCAAACAAATCTTCTCCGCTAGAGGGTCTCAATTTATATCTTATTTCTGGAGAGCCTCTTACAAGCATATAGGAACTGATCTTTTATTTTCCTTTACTTATCTTCGTCAGTCCATTGGCCAGACCGAGCATCTCAACCAAAATCTTGAGCAGTTTCTTAGTTGTGTTTGTAATCAATGACAAGATAAATTGAAGGGTTTATTGCTGCTGGCCCAGATCTCTTACAATTCCCTTTTTTCAGAACTCTCATAGTTGTCCTCCCTTTGTAGACTTGCCTTGCAATGTTCACTATTTCCACTATTACCGAGGATCCCACTACTGAATCTTATGCTTCTTCCCGAGTGGATCTTTAGCAAAGGCTTCTTGCCACTCTTTATACTGCTTGAGTTCTTCAAAAACAGTATAAAGACCTTCAGATAAACATTATTTTTCTTTATCCTTGTACTCCTATAGAGATATGGGGAGATGCACTAAGGAGTGATAAAGAGGAGATAACTTCTGCAATAATATCACTTCTCCAGTTCCTATGTTATTCTATACAGCCAATGCACTAAAATGTCTCTGTCTTGGGAGATCTTAGTACATTGGTTCTATAGAATAACATAGGAACTAGAGAAGTCATATCACTGGAGAAGTTATCTACACGTAATCACCTCTTTATCATGCCTTAGTGCATAACCCCCATGTTTTGGCTGTTCACCTAGAACATCACTTTGCATCAACCATCTGCCAAGCTGAGTCCCTGTTTTATCAGATTTAATTTTTATAATATTCTTTAGCAAATCAATCCAGTAACTTACACTAGCGGTCAAAGGTTTTGGGACACCTCAATTTTTGCTACTTTTAGTTATTGCCATATAACTTGACAAAAATATTAGAAAACATGTAAACATTGGGTATTTCTAAAATCAAGACAAATACTATAATGTATTTAGCAGGTTTTTTTTGTAGTGTTTGTAGATGTCCAGAAGTGTTAAAACAGCCATGGTTCAGGACAATGGCTGTTTTAACACTTCTACTGTGTTTGTGTTTAGCTGTAATTTACCTCTTACTCATTTAATGTACCCACATATATTATATACTGTTTTTCTTGCCATACGATGGGCTTTCTAAAGATACCATTATTTTCATCAAATTTCCTGTAAAACAATTTATAAAATATGATGAAACAAATGTAACAAATTCACTTTTTTAAACTTTTGCACTAAAAATATTTTACACATCTACAAACGCTAAAAAAACCCTACTAAATAGATTATAATATTTGTCTTGATTTTAGAAATACCTAATGTTTACATGTTTTTCTAATGTTTTTGTCAAGTTATATGACAATAACTAAAAGTAGCAAAAATGTAGGTGTTCTCAAACTTTTGACCACTAGTGTATCACCTGGAACTTCCTCTTAATCTCAGGATCTTCTCCTTCTTTCATGTTTTTCTTTTGAAATCTTGTATTCACAACCATTTTTTTCATTCTACTCCTTCTTCACCTCCTGTCTCAGTTGACGGTCATGAAGAAAGCTCAAAACAAAAATACTAAATGATTGTGTTCAGAGGACCAAATGGGATCCCAAAACTAAGCTACAAGACACCTGGAACTATACACGAATGTAAGAAAAACCGAGAGCCCATGAAAAATGTCTGTACCTAAGATAAATAACCTTACTAAGAAAAAAAATATTACCTAAACACACATATATAGAGTGTAACGGGCACTCAAGATGCCGAGTTGTCTTGGGCCATCGTGCTGGTCTTCTGCCTTCTGAGTGCAGCTACAAAGGGGTAGCCATGCTGCTGACTCTGCAGTACTTCATCCAAGAATGGGGGGTCAAAAGGAGACCCTTTAGACCATTTTGTAACAAAATGACAGGGCACACTTCTTGTCCCAGAACAAACTCAACTTTACTGTGGAACATAGGTTTATTTTATAATAAAAAACAATACAATAGAAAAATGGGGAAGTGGCATGGAAATAGTTGAATAAACATTATAGGGGCACACAATGGGACAGGGGCATGGGGGCAATAGTGCTATAAACATCCGAACGATGTGAACATAATTTAATCTTGCCGCTCCAATTCCCAGCCAATAGGAACTGGAGCAAAAAGCAACCAGTGTGGACTTGGGCCATTGTTCTCCATAGATTCAATTTCCTGGGTGTAACGGTTTTAACGACACTCAGACCAGAGGTTAAAATAAAACACAGTTTTATTGAGAGAAAACAAAGAACACTGCCCCCTAGGGCTAGAATAGGTAATAGCACGTATATAGATAAGTATAATGGATGTCTTACAGGTACAAGATGGCTTGGGACAATATTGATGTATAACAGGAATCAATAGTGGTATAAGGGTTAATGCCCAATACAAGTAATCAGTCTCTGTTGTGGTGTGATTAGCCAACGCCCAGTAGATGGTAAAAACAGTCCAGGTAGTGGTGCTAGATGGAAAGCACTTAGCAGTGAGAAAGAACTGAAACACTACAGGAACAGGCATTCTGTGATATTCCCAACAGTATTGCAACAGCTGACTGGAACCAGAGCCAATAGCACCCCTTAGATGCGGTAACGGAGTCAGAGACACTGCAAGAGCTAAGTGGGACCAGAGCCAATAGCATCCCTTAGATGCGGTAATGGAGTTAGAGACACTGCAAGAGCAAAATGGGACCGGAGCCAATAGCACCCCTTAGGTGCGGTAACAGAGTCATAGACACTGCACGAGCTAAATGTAACTTGAGCCAGTCGCACTCACTGGTGCGGTAATGAAGGCACAACACTATGAGCTGAATGAGACCAGAGCCAAGACACCCTTCCGGTGCGGTAACGGAGACACACACTGCAAGATCTAACAGAATGCCCAATAGCACCACGTGATGCAACAACTGCTAAGGTGTAAGGTGGAGGCACCGTAAACATAGGCCACGATTGCTCTGCTAGTGTTAGCAGAGTAGTGGAGGCAACAAGCTCAGAAAGTGTTAATGAAAGGCTCAGTATCAGAGGCTACAAGCTCAGCAAGTGTTAACGGACAGGCTCGGTAACGGAGGCAACAAGCTCAGCAAGTGTTCACAGACAGGCTCGATAATGGAGGCAACAAGCTCAGCAAGTGTTCACGGACAGGCTCGGTAATGGAGGCAACAAGCTCAGCAAGTGTTCACGGACAGGCTCAGCAGCGGAGGCAACAAGCTCTGCAAGGGTAAAGTGGGTGATCAGTCTGCACAGCACTGCATGCACAGTTCAGAATGTCGCTAGGTGATGTATATCAGAATCTTGCAGGAACACAGGAAGCAGGTCATGGAGCAGGACCGCCAGCCAAACTGGGTCAATCACGGAGCAGGAACGTCAGCCAAGCCAGGTCAATCACGGAGCAGGAACGTCAGCCAAACCGGGTCAATCACGTAGCAGGGTCATCAGCCAGGCCGGGTCAATCACGGAGCAGGAACAACAAGAGTAGTCAGACGGGCCGAATGGGTACACAGGAACGCAGGAACACAGCAACGAATGCACAGGTACGGGAACACCACGAAAGGGCACCTGACAGGTGCCAGAGGCCTGGTATATGAAGGGGCACCCTGGGCGGGCCAATCAAGCTCCGCCAATGAGAGAGCACCACAGCAGAGAGTGACAGGGGAATCATGGGAACCGTGATACTGGGTCTGACATATAACTCAATTATGCCAGTCTGGCTCCTCAACCAATAGGAACCAGAGTGAAAAGCTGGGGACAGGTGGTGACCAATCAGTAGGATGCCTGTCTGTCCAGCATATAAAATGTACAACAATTTAACAGGGGAGGGTAAGTGGCCAATCAGGAAGCCACCTACACTTTATAGTACAGTCAGCAACCAATGATAGAGTCGCCTACTTGTAGCACACATCGTCCCAGTCAATCCAGGGGCTGCCAATCTTTCAAACCCATAGCACCACTCTTCCTGTGGCTGGCTGACCCCTGTGAATTCAGTTATTGTGCCTCCTTGGTGTAGGCATTGAGAAATGCCTTGGGTTGCCCACTGTTCTTCCAGTAATGGGCCCACTCCTGTTACAAAGAAAAATGACCAAAACACAAATAAAAAGCATGCACAATAGAATCTAACTAAATGACAGAGCCTATCCATGCCTTTATGGATACATTTATATGTCTATGCGTATATCCATGTGTAAATCCAGTTAACATTTATAAAAACCCTTATAAAAAAACTGAAGTGAATAATGTACAAAATAACCAGTTATAAAGGTGCTAACAACAAGATGGACAGTCTGTAGCAGCCCAAAACCCACATTTACACACATCTGTATGCAGGGCCGGATTTACATCTCAGGAGCCTGCAGGCACAGAAATCTGAAGCACCCCCTCTCCATTGGCCATCTCCACAATGCTCCAAATCTCCACATTACCCCCCATCTCCACATTGCCCCCTTCAGCTTTAACTTGCCCCCCATCCTCCCCATATTGCCCTTACATTGCCCCATCATCTCCACATTAAGCCTCACCCCCCCATCGGTTTCCTACCTCCCTGGTGGTCTAGTGGCAGAAGAGATCTGTGCTTCTGCACAGACCTGTAGCTGCTGAGATCCCGCGTGGTCTTCTCTTTACTAATGCAGAGTGCTGGGAGATGATGTCATGATGATGTCATCTCCCAGCATTCTACATTACTACAGAGCCGGGGGAGCTGAGCAGCTACAGGTCTGTGCCGAAGAAGGCACAGACCTTACTATGCAGCGGGTGGAGCGCACGCCACTTAAAAATAAATAAATAAATAATCGATTGCAATGGCAGGCGCCCCTCTGTAAGGTGTGCCTGTAGGCAGATGCCTACTCTGCCTTATGGAAAATCCGTTCCTGTCTGTATGGGTATACAGAGAATTTCCTACTGTCTCTGTTCCATGTTGCATGGATTCTGTCTCACTCCTCCTTTAATCCACAGAAAATAATTCTCCCAAGTAGGCAAGCTATAACTGATCTCCAAAATTCTTTATTAATATCACTTACAATTGTATAGTATAATACCACTCTGATTTCTGCAACCCATTTCACAGCTATACACAGCTTTTACAGAGCTACTGGTAACACTACAAAAGAATGTTGGAGATCAATTATAGCTTGCCTACTTTGGAAAATTCTTTTCTATGGATTAAAGGAGGAGTGAGACGGAATCCGTGCAACACCGAACAGAGACAGTAGGAAATTCTCTGTGTACCCATCCAGCTGTGTGTAAATGTAGATCTACTGCACAGCCATTTATAAATGTGAGTGCTATAATTATTTATTTTGCAAATTTGTGTCCTAAGTGATAAGGCACTATTGGAAAATCCAAAAGCACAGTTTTATTTAAAAGAAAACTTATTTCATCTTTCAGTTCTGGAATCTCTGTTACTACATTCAGTTCTTATATGTCAATCCACAGCACTAGACATATCATTCAGTACTGAAACCACCCAAGTTCTACACAAATGATCTCTCTATGTAAAGAGCAAAAGCTAAAATTTGGGTCCCCTCATCCAGAGAGCTGTGGTGTAGATGTTCCGATTCACTGGGTTTGCATCCTTGGGATGCGATGTTTCCCACAGGGGTCATGACCAGAATGTAACAAGCCATCACAGAAGACTGACAATCAACTCAGCGCATAATGAGGACTACCCCAATGGGTACCCACCAGATGCAGATGCAATATTTCTTGAACCGTAACTCTAGCTTGCAGTTGTGGCAAAGAGTATGGAGGGAGCACTGCACAAAACTCATAGATAGATTTAGTGAACACCTAAGAAATATTGCTAAGGGAATGGAGAAACATAGTGCACCAAAACCCTTTTTTGCACTTCCATGGAAGGCGGTCTGAAGGTGTTACTTTTACAGCAATTGACCAGGTTTTACTAGATCGGAGTGGTGGAGATAGCCTTTTTGGGTTAAGGAGACTAGAAACATATTGGATACATTAGTTAAAAACTTTGTGTCCTGATGAGTTGGATATAGACCTGGCAGCTTTATTTATTTAGTGACCTTCTAGTCTGTTTTGGGTTTTTTTCTTTTTAATGATTGTGTTTTTGTTTTTCACATGGTTTAATATAAGGACTTTTCATTACTGCATCGACGTATGAGAGCTGCACCGATAAAATTCACTCACATCTGCTCACCTTGCCAGAGTGTCTGGCGAGGGAAGCAGAAGTGAGCAGATGCCAGTGGTGATGCTTGAAGAAGTCATAAACACTGTCAACCACTGTTGCAGCAATAAAAAGTCCTTCTACCAGACATTCAATTATTTCATCTAGACCACTATTCTCAAACCATTCAATGTTACCCAAATAGGAATTACTGTCTTGACATCTAATGAATTAATATAGATATTGGTGACAAGATTATCAAAACATTCTCCAGAGTTGAGCACATAGATGTCACCAGGTTTATGATGATTTATTTGTCTAGAATTATTCCATGTTTGTAATGGAATAATGGTCCATTGATTATTACAACTAGGCCCTACGCGGTACATTTACCATTCCTATAGCATGTATTATTGCTTTGAGAGTGTGTGATTAGTTTGGTGTGGGTGCAAGCTGGTGTGTGCTTATGGCCAATCAGATTCCAGGATGGTGTTGCTTGTTAATCAGAGCTCACACGGAGTGCACTGTTTGATATTGCAGGGCAATGTCTATATACAGTTTTTAAATAACTCTAACAGATATTTTAACTTGATCATACACAGCCATTCATTCTTAACCCTTTCAGTGCCACAGGGATATGCAATGCACATTTCTACGGCACTGAAAGGGTTATTGTGCTACCACTAGTCTGGTGTGCACAAATATTTCTAGAAGGTGGCACTAAATTAATAAATTTGCCATTTTTTAAATTTCCACTACTTCAAATGTAAAAAAACTATGAAAACTATAGAATTTCTAACTGCATTCATTGCTCTTACAAGAAAAATGGCACCCAATTTGTATGCGCTGACATGCTGTAGGAGGTACCACAAGCACAAAACTACAACTACAATCTTTTATTTTTCTTAAAATGTTTCCACTAGTTGCCTGTACTAAAACGGTTGTAAGAACTACAGAAATGAAGGAAAGGTGAACAAAGCATACCAATTTGGAATGAAAATAACCCACTATATCAAATGAGGGGTCATTTGCCTTTCTACTCCTAGGCTGGTGTGCACATATGTTACCAGAAGGTTGCACTAAAGGAAAACATTGACCTTTTTTACAGTTCCACCCCTTCAAACCTATTGTAATCTGTGAAAACTATGGAATTTTCAACTGTATTTATTAGCTACTGCTCTTACCAGTAAAAAGGCATCCTTTTGGTATGAGTTAACATACTACAGGACAGGGGTAGTCAACTGCGTTCCTCAAGAGCTGCCATGTGCATATTTTTGAGATATCTCTGCTTGAGCACAGGTGAATCAATCAGTGGCTCAGTGACTTTAATGAATCCACATGTGTTGATTCACAAATATCCTAAAAACTTGCACTGTTTGTAGCTTTTGAAGACCAGGGTTGGCTATCCCTGCTAGGAAGCTCCAGAAGCTCAAAACTACACCAACTACAACCTTTCATTTTTCCTACAATTTTTCAAACATGATTTCCTTGTATTAAAATGGTTGTAACAACTACATACATTTTTAAAATGATTTGGACCCCATTGTAGCACACAGGATTTGTTTGTACTATTATTTCATTATTCAGATCTTTTTTTGGGGGGGCTTCCGGACCCCTCCTAATGCCCCCCTCCCCTCTGCTATTGATCATGTCAACAGTGATGTGAGGAAGCTTTCCCTGATCCTACCCATGCCTTTTGGGTAGGAGTGAAGTAGGTGAGCATGTTACTTTCCCGTGTTACCAGTATTGATCTCCCAGTGCAATTGGCTGGGAGATCAATAGCTGGAGAAGGGGACATCAGGATGGATTCTGATGCCCCCCCCAATGAGGTCTAGATAGCAGTATTGTTTTTTTTTGGGGGGGGGGCGATTCCAGCCCCACACAAAGTTAGCACTGAGAGGGCTAAACCCTTGTCCCACACTCTTCTGCGCACTTCCAAAAAGTTAATCTCTGTTACTGTTCCATCTGTGAGCCTCCTGTGTTCCTTTGTACTGACCCATTCTTTTTCTGTCATCAATTAGTCTTTGACCTCAGCCTGATTGACCATGTCTCTTTCTCCTGCCCCTTGATCTCGGAGTGGCTGACCATTCTTCTTTCTTGGATTCTACCTGGAGTTTAGTAAACCTCAGTGCTTGGTCCTCAGACTTGTCTATCTGTGTGTTCTTCCTGGGCTTTTGCCTTTAAAGGCATAGTAATACTTTGTTTTATCTTTATTTTATTTTGTAGGTATTAAAAAAACATGAAGAATGATAGAAGTCTTATCTCTCAAACCTTTATGGTTTAAGATATATTCACAAACAAAGTATCCCCCCCCCCCGTTCAGCCAGATCAGAAGGGGGTGCCCAGGTAGACTGCAGAGAGGGACAATCTTCAATTAAGATAAGGGAAAAAGCTGAAAAACTTGTCAAGGGGGAAAGGACTTTCATTGTTTTCATACAAAGAAGATTCTCCCCTGCTGTTATCTGTCTGGTCTTACAACCAGATTCACATCTGAGAAGAGATTGCTTACACTAGGAAAAAGGGGCGGGAGGGGGAAACTTTGCTTGTGAATATCTCTTAAACCATAAAGGTTTGAGAGATAAGACTTATATCGTTCTTCATGTTTTTTTCATGCCTACAAAATAAAATAAAGATAAAACAAAGTATTACTATCCCTTTAAAGGGATAGTAATACTTCATTTTAACTTTATTTTATTTTGTAGGCATTAAAAAAACATGAAGAATGATATAAGTCTTATCTCTGAAACCTTTATGGTTTAAGAGATATTCACAAACAAAGTATCCCCCCTCTGTTCAACCAGATAAGAAGGGAGATGCCCAGGTAGACTGCAGAGAGGGACAATCTTCAATTAAGATAATGGAAAAAGCTGAAAAACTTTTCAAGGGGGGAAGGGCTTTCATTGTTTTCATACAAAGAAAATTGTCCCCTTCTGTTATCTGTACTGTCATACAACCTGATCCACATCTGAGAAGAGATGTCTTACACTAGGAAAAAGGGGCGGGGAGGGGAACTTTGCTTGTGAATATCTCATAAACCATAAAGGTTTGAGAGATAAGTCTTATATCATTCTTCATGTTTTTTTAATGCCTACAAAATAAAATAAAGTTAAAACGAAGTGTTACTATCCCTTTAAGTTACTTATGCTGCAGTTTACATTGCTCTTGTATCATCTGTGACTCTCTTAATTACTGGCCTCTTGTGTTGCTGTCTATAGGCTGCTTCTTGTAGCATAACATTTGATGTTGTGTGCAGCATCCTTCCTAGCCACCCCTGACATTATCTGCCCACTCTCCTTGTGGCTGTTCCTCATCTCCCTGTGTGGCTTCCCATTGTCACCTCCTTTGGCCATCCATCAGCCACTTCCAGCAGCTACAGTTTCTACTGCTTATGTTTCCTCCTTGCAGCTGAGTACAGCTGTAATCCACATTCAGGTTGGCTGTTTCACTACATTGCATGGCTTGTGTTTTGGCCTCCTCAGCTGCTTCCATTTGCCACTAATTCAGCTGTGGTAATCTTTTCTTCATCTCTGTCTAATTAGTATGTGACCTTGCTTTTTCTTTCTCCTGGTCTCTGGGAGTTTAAAGGGATAGTAATACTTAATATGTAAAAAATATAGATTGTAGAGTTTATCCCCATGAGTAAAAAAAGGGCACTCTCACTGCTGAAAGGTGTTTTATTCAAACATTATTACATCTCAAAGTTGAATATTTTAGGTGCAATATCACAGTGGCCTGAAATTGTACAGTGGCGCTGTTGCTACACGATCCTACGGACAGCTCTGGTCCTGGGACCATAAATCTCCATAGGATGGTGTAGCAACAGCGCCACTGTACAATTTCAGGCCACTGTGATATTGCACCTAAAAAATTCAACTTTGAAAATTAATAACTTTTGAATGAAACACCTTTCAGCAGTGGGAGTACTCTTGTTTTACTGAGGGGGATAACCCCTACAACATATTTTTTTTTACATTTTAAGTATTACTATCCCTTTAAAGGAATAGTAATGTTTCATAATAAAATCAGCTCTAATTAATCTTCGTAGTATTTCGGCTTTGGAGAGTGTTATTTCATTTCTGTCAGAGTTGTAGTTCAGGAGTAATTGAATGATAATGTATCCTCCTCCCGCCTCTTTTACTGATGTAACACAGCTCAGCTTAGAGCAGCAGGGAGGTGCCCAGGTAGATTGTAGAGAGGGACAATCTTCAATTAAGATAAGGGAAAAAGCTGAAAAACCTGTCAAGGGGGGCAGGGTTTTCATTGTTCTAACAGTAAGAATTTTGACCCTTGATGTGAGCTGTCTGGTCTATGGATTGGATTCCACATCTGAGGAGTGGGGGCTTACACTAGGTAAAAGGGGCGGGAGGGGGAAACTTTATCATTCAATTACTCTTGAACTACAGTGCTCACAGTATTAAAATAACACTATCTATGGCTCAAATACTATGAAAATTAATTGGGGCTGTTGTTTTTGTGAAACATTACTATCACTTTAACTCACAGCTTCTGCCTTGAAGCTCCCTCCAGTGGTCTATTCTGGCATTGCATTCTGTTCTCCACTTTTCTTTGCTCATTTTGGTAAGCCTTTACTGGGTACAACTCAACTGAACATTAATAATCTGGCCTTGCGGCCAACATCTTTGCCTCCACCACAGGCTTTAGCAAAGTCTTCTTTACAATCATCTTCACATTACAGCTTCATAACCTAGCTTCATACTCAAGCATCATAGTTTACTCTTTCCTCTTATGGGGAATGTTCCTAGTTTTAGCTCTGCATTGCAGGTCTCTCTTACTCTGCATGTCCTGTGACAAGAGTGGATTGAAACGAGTGATCAAGAGAGAGTGTGTTGTAAAGCGAGAGTGTGGACTAGGAAGAGAGATGATTAGAAAGAGAGATTATAGGAAAAGGAGAGAGTGGAGATGAAAAAGTTGAATATAAAGTAGGGTGACCACATTTCCATTCTGGGACATGTGGTCACCCTAGTCCCGCGGCTGCGGCTCCCACCGGCATTGACCAGCTTTCTGAGGCTGACATAGTAACAGTTCCCAGTAGGAATTCTTACTCTGTGTCAGCCTCAAAAAGATGGTCAGCGCCGGCGGGAGCCTCAGCCGCGCATCTCACTTGCGGCACCAGCATACCTGCTCCACCCCAGCTGTTTCACATGTACCAGTCCAGCCAGCCAATGAAATGTATTTGCTATATGGTCTTCATTGGCTGGCTGGACTGGACTGGCGTGTGTTGCTCAGTTCTGGGACTCTTTGCTGTCCCGGTGTGGGATGACCCGGGACGTGGGACACAGACCCCCAATAAAGGACAGTCCCGGGCATTCCGGGACGTGTGGTCACCCTAATATAAAGGGAGGGAAGATAATGTCCATGGAAAAGGGACAAAGGAGAAACTTAGTGGACGATAATGGAAGCAATGAAAAGATATATAAAGGAGTATAGAGAACAGGAGGGGAGTAACTACAGGGGTGCAGAGGGCACAGCTGCCCCGGGGCACAGCATCCAAGTCGGCCTCATTTGCTGCTGGGTTCAATATGTTCTATTTATTCCTCTGTGATCATATGTTTTGATGGGGCCCAAAAAAGTTTGTACTGGGACCTCCAATCTGGTAGAGACACTGTGTGATTATTGAAAAAAGGGTAGATGGAAAAGAGAGAGCGAATGATAACCAGAGAGTATTGTAACACTCTCCTCCAGCACTGCTAGAGTGACTCTGTTTCCCCTTTCTTGTCCAGTTTAACCATTTCAGTACCAGAGGGAGGTGCAACACGTTGCTCCACAATGTGTTACTCACTAATTTGCCAGTCAAAAGGTTATGCCAGGCAGGTGTTACTATTGGCTTCTGGCAAAGGCCTCAGGAATCCAGTCATAAGTGTAAAGATGTGAAACGTTCTCATTCAGAACTTCCTGACTTACCTCTCGAATGAGAGCAAATGGGTGCACAAAGGGGATGAAATCTGATTGGATGTGTGAGAGTATATATACACATATATATATATATATATATATATATATATATATATATATATATATATATATGTGTGTGTTTGCGAGAGAAAGTCCATGAGTCTCTGTGTGTGTGTGAGAGAGAGAGAGAGTGTGGTGTGTAAAAGAGTGTGTGCAAGAGTATATGTGCATCTGTGAGTCTTTGCAAGGAAATCTGTGTGTGTGTGTGTGTGTGTGTACATGTGTGAGAGTGTATATGTATATACTATGTGTGTGTGTGTGTGTGTGTATGGTGTGCGTGTATGTGTGGTGTGTATTTGTATATGTGTGTGGTTGTCTGTAAGAGTCTCCATTTCTATGTGTGTACATGTGTGTGAGAGTGTATATGTATAAACGATGTGTGTGTATGTGTAGTGTGTATTTGTATATGTGTGTGGTTGTCTTTAAGAGTCTCCATTTCTATGTGAGTGCAAGTGTGAGAAAGAGAAAGTGTGTTGTATATGAGTGTATCAGTACATGAAATCTGTGTGTGAGAGAGTTTGTGTGTGTTTGTCTGTTTGTGATCAAGTCTGTGTGTGTGAGTATCTGTATAAAGGAATGTATGTGAGAGAGTATGTATGCATCGCTCTGTAAAAGTCTTTTGGGCAAATCTCTGTGTTTGTGCATGCTCATGAGAAAGAGTGTATGCATGTGTATCTATATGTGTAAGAGAATGACTGGAAGAATATGAATGTTTGTTTGAGAGAGTCTGTAAAAGCTAATCTGTGTGTGTGTGTGTGTGTGTGTGTGTGTGTGTGTGTGTGTGTGTGTGTGTGTGTGTGTGTGTGTGTGTGTGTGTGTGTGTATAACAGCTGACCAAAATGAACTGTACAGGTTATCTATAAGTTAACATCTACTACCATAACTACTCATCATATTTAAAATGTATAACTTCAATAGCTGGTTGAATAAATTAAATAAATAAATATATTCAATGTATTCAAGCATTTCTTTTTTAGTCTTATAGTGTGTTTTATTCATTCTCAATGAGTGGTTGTCAAATCCCCTTTTTTATTCCTCTCCCTAAGTGGGAGGGTATCCCAGGCATTGGATCCTTGCTCTCCATGTGCGTAGATAGACACAGCTGCACAGCACTGGTGTGGCCCACTAAAGGCTGAAATGTACATCTGGACCATCTGTGGGCAGGATCAGACTGACATTAATATGGACATTTCTTCTCTGTAATGGAACAGGGAATGAAAATGTGTCTTAGCGGCACCTGAGGGGGCAACATCCTCAAAAATAAACTGCTATGTTTTATTAGTTTTCGGTATGCTCTTGACACACCCCTTATTTTCTTTTTTTGGATAATTGTTTTGGCTCAAAGAGTAGGAGGTACACTCTATTGTGGCACCATCACTCTATTGATTTAGTCTCCCTACTCCCCATCACTTGTGCAGACAATTTTTGTGACCAAGGTTTCTTAATTATTGCATGAAGTGAAAAGGTGTGTCGATGTTGCATTGGATCTGAATCTCACCATGTCACACTACTGTGCTAGTGAAGGGGTAAGTAAACTCTTGCTGTCCAGTTGTTGGAGACTAAAACTTTTATCATCCCCAACCAGCCAACAGTTAGATGTGGATGATGGGCGCTGTAGTCTCCATTCTCCAACAGCTGGTGAGCCAAAGGTTGCATTTCTCTGTGCAAAACTAAATAACTAAAACTGTATAAAGTATAGGAACTAAAATCAGCCCCAATATATAGATACTCACCAGATCCACAGGAATGTCAAGCCTTAATGTAATCCTCCGTCAGACAAAGATATGTCGCTAATATTGCTTGCTTGAAAACCACTTTCTTCAAATCCAAAAGTAAATTACTTGGGTGTAGTTAAAAAACATGTATTCTTCATACAGTAATTGTTAATATCATATAATAAATAACAGAATGTCCCAATGCGTTTTGTGACAAAAATTAACTTCCTCAGGGGATAAAACATGAACTATAAAGCCACAAGTTTAAATACCTTTCTTAGAGTTCCAGATAAACCAGAGTCTCCCGCTGTAAGCCATCCCTTCTGCTTCGCTTCCGGCCCTGCTTTCTTTTTTAGGCATAGGGGATAAATACAAACTCCCTGAATTCCCATATATTTAAATTGAGCACCACTGAATGCTAGAGAGGTCTACAATGTATTGCTTTGTACTAATTTGGCAACCTCACTAGATTTCAAAAGGTTAAAAGTCCAATTTCACCCTTTCATTCCCAGAGGGGTAAATACTCATTGCACAGCAATGCGTTGCGTACACCTCTGGCACTCAAAGGGTTAGATCAATGAGATGTTTTATTTGATAGTCAGTTTGCCCCAGAATAACTCCACTTTTCTTTTGCACATAGGGCCCCATCCTGTGGGGGCAGAAAAGTGGACAAACAGAAATGTTACTATTACTTTAACCCTTTGATTGCTAGAGAGGTATCCAGCACAAAGCACACAAGGGGTTAATACATTATATACAGAGAGCCACTGCTGGACCCTGGGCCAAATATAAGGCAGTGGGTCCTTTTAACAACCTTGAATACCCAAGAGGTCTCCATACCTATTTTCCCCCAAGTACTCAGGCCTATGCATCACATACTTTTTAGCTTACTTTTACCTTTATAGAGTATCGTGTGTTAACAGAACAGAAAGCAGGACGCAGACCCTCTAAGAGTAGACCTGTATGACAAGTCGGTTTGTAATACCCCCGTCGTATCCCAGCTACTCACCAGATATCAGCGATCAATAGCACATATCAAATATCATAACAGCCAGTATTTCCTTTATTTTCAGGTTAAAGAAATATACCAACGTGTTTCGTGTTTATTATACACTTCATCAGGCTGTTATGATATTTGATATGTGCAATTGATCGCTGATATCTGGTGAGTAACTGGGATACGAAGGGGGTATTACAAACGACTTGTCATACAGGTCTACTCTTAGAGGGTCTGTGCCCTGCTTTCTGTTCTGTTTACTATATACAGGTTTTTCCTGGGTTGCACATTAACTATTGGTGTGAGAAAGGGCAGCGACCTTAGAGGACCGGACAATAAGAAGGGAAGATTATCCCCCCCCAGAAAAACCAGCTCCAGAGGCGATTTACAGCAATGTTACTGATCCAAGTATAGTAATAGACTGCTTTCTCTTGAAGATTGATTTGTACTATATAATTCTTTATTTAAAATCCTTAATTGAGAATATTGAGTATATCAGTACCTTTGGTGGAATTACGTATAAGAAAACCTCCAGAATAATCAAGCTCCCAAATAGAGGTGTGTTTTGCTGTGTGTTAACACCTAGGTTCATACAATGCTAAGCACTTACATTAGAATAACTTGACAAAATCCCAAGTTTTCATTTGCATCTTCATACAGTGCAGAATTTTCACTCTGTGCCTTCACATTTGGATCAAACTGCATTGTGTGTGCCTCAGATCATTGGAGAGATGGAGATCAAGATAGTTTCAAACTATGTATATGACAGTCAGCATTTCTTCTGGACTGGGGGGGTTCCACCAGTTGGCCCTGGGCAGCTGTCAACTTGAGTGCTTAATGAGAGGAATGCATCATTAAAGCACAACTAATCGAGTTTTCAGTTACACAATGCTGTTCTCTCCAGCTCTATTTCCCTGGCTTTCTACTGACGTGCAGATTTTATTTTTAATTTGTGTGACATTTAATCAGCACATATTGAGAGCCAGAGCTTAGTTTTTCATTACATCTCATTGTATTTTATGAAGACAGCTTAATACCTAACAAGCTACCCAGCTGATGCACAGTTTACCATAAGGATGAACTGATGTGCCTCCCATAACAATAAGACTCATTAAGAAGGGTGCCGGGTCGAAGATAAAAGAGTTTTTCTTTTTCTATGAATAAACAGGTCACTATTTTTGATTCTCCAAATTTTCAAGACAGTACTGGGAACTTAAATTTGTGTTTGTTAAGGAAAATCTATGATGAATTTTAAGGGCATTTGCATGTCTCATATATATGTAAGCAAGAATATCTAGTGCAATCAAGTTTACTTTACATCTATTGATTTGAAGTTCATATTTTAGAAAGCTTTTTTCATATTTGCAGATCTGAGAAATAATAATAATTATTCCTATAAATTATCCTAAAATCAACTTGCTAGCTCACTGTGTAAACTGTAACGCTAGAAAATAGGACATTTTCAGGATTCCACAGAGTGCAGTGTTTTATAATTATATTTCTTTGCATTGTCTTGTATTCAACAGAATCATAATATTTTGAACTGCTGGTCATCACTAACTATATGAGGTTTGATTGACTTTTGTTTTATTACTTTAAAAAAGCACATTACCATTTTTAATGCAAGATCGTTGGTCACCGCCATATCTTGTAGATTCCATTTTTAGGGATTCTCATCTCTGTTAGTAGATTCCTTATATACAAACTGTCACCTTGTAAGTATTTATTTGCTAAAAATAAGCATTTCAGTTTTGGATTTTGATCAGTCTCATTTTGTTACCATTGGCTGATATAACCTGAACCCTCCTTGTTACCTTTTGGAAATGTCTTTACTGAACTGGACATGCATCCACTGTCTGTATGAAAGTCTATGAGTCAGACTCTGACACAGACTTTTTATTATGCTGGTGCTAGCATGTGGTACAACTGTCAAAATGTCACAGTAGTAAATTGAGGCTTCAGTAAACAGAAAGCTGGATTGCATGGGGAACCAGAAGCTATGAAATATCACTTGAAAACTGAAGGCATAAAGATTAGATTGTATTATATTATATTTTAGAGGTACACGTTGCATGTATCATGAACTTAGATTTCACATAACCAAATGTATACCAAGTATCATATATAAGCTTATGAAGTGGCAGTTTCTCTTTAAAGGGATAGTAATATTTCACAAAAACAGCAGCTCCAATTAATCTTCATAGTATTTGAGCCATAAAGAGTATTATTTTAATACTGTCAGAGTTGTAGTTCAAGAGTAATTGAGAGATAAATTTTCCCTCTCCCTCCCCTTTTACCTAATGTAAGCCGCCTCCCCTCAGATGTGAAATCTGATCCTGGGACCACACAGCTCTCAGCAAGGGACAATCTTCTTACTGTGAGCATAATGAAAACCCTGCACCCCTTAACAGGTTTTCCCTGATTCTCACTTAAGATTGTCCCTCTCTGAGATTCATCTGGACAGTCTTGCTGCTCTGAGGTGAGCAGTGTTATATCAGTAAAAGGGTCTGGAGGGGGATATTTTATCATTCAATTACTCTTGAACTACAACTCTGACAGTACTGAAATAACACTCTCCATGGCCCAAATTCTATGAAGATTAATTGAAGCTGCGTTTATTGTGAAACATTACTACCCCTTTAAGTTTGGATTGACCTAACCAATGCGAACTTCCATGCTTTCGGTGCTGTTCATCCTATGTCAACACCAAATAAAATTTCAGAGTCCATGCCTCATGTCAGGGATACAATTATCTGTAATCTTCCCTTTGTGTAAATATGTGGCTAACTGGAAGAAATATCACAGAAAAATTATACTTACAAACCTGTATTTCTGTATGATCCAGGACTGCAGGACACAGTGTTGCTGGTCTGCAAGGTGGGTGGCTAACATTGGTCATCACATTTTTGTTTGACTGCTAATAATCCATCATCCCCAGTCATTGACTAGCTAATGATGATGAGAGAGGTAGTTCAACCACAACTGTGGTCCATCTCTAAACTATATAGTATGCAGTGTTAGAGTGATTTTCTGAAAAACATTTACATTTTTAACCATGTCAGGATGCTTCTGTTATCCCTAAAACTAATGTGCTACTAAAGTCTGTTTTTGGGGATATTCAGCCCTGCTGGCTGTGATGATCAGGTTTAAAATAAATCCTTTAAAGCGGAACTATCACCTAAATTCAAACTTTTCTAGTGGGTTTTAATAGTTAACCCAACATTAGAGCTGGGTGTATTTAAAAAAAAAAAAAAATGCTTACAAGTGCAGATATTAGCCCATCAAAATCGGGCACTTCCACGTTCTGCAGGACTGAATGTCCCGCTACACTTCGCAGCTGGCCCAGGGAGCACGTTCATGTTCCCCTTCAAAGCTGGGTTTCTGTGCTGTAGCGATACAGCAGACTCCATGTACAATGCTACTGGGGTTCTCAGTAGCACTGTAAGTGGAGTTTGCTGTAACGCTACAGCACAAAAACCCAGCTTCGAAGGGGAGCGTGAACGCACTCCCTGGGGCAGCTGGGAAGTCAAGCAGGACATTCAGTCCCTCAGAACGCGTAAGTGCCCGATTTTGGTGGGCTAATATCTGTACTTGTAAGCATTTTTTTAAAAACATACACCCAGCTCTAATGTTGGGTTAACTATTAAAACCCACTAGAAAAGCTTGAATGTAGGTGATAGTTCAGCTTTAACTCTTTGGGCCATATGTTCAAAGAAGTAGCAAACTAGCTTTTGTCGTTTGTAACGACTTTTCAAAGTACAGTGTCGTTGGGCTCATTAATATTTTCAGAGACTGTCGGTTGTGGTTGGAAATATGTCGTTTGTCCTGACTGAAATTGCTTTATGTAAAGACAAAAAATGTCTTAACTAAAGACAAAAATGTCTAAAAATGTCTTTACTAACAACAAAAATGTCTTAACTAAAGGCAAAAATTCTCATTCCCTCCACTTTTTTCTTAATGTGCAAATTTTGTCTTTTGTAAGACTTTTTTTGTCGTTAGTTACAACAAATTTTCTTTTCCTCTATACGACACTGGAGAAGTTCTGGAGCTGTGTCGTACACAACGGACATTGCTAGTTTTTTGTCGTACACGCTATAGAAAATGTGTCGTTCATACATACAATTACTTATTTTCGTCTTTCATACAACATTTTTTTGTCATTATCCTTTTGAACATACGGCCCTTTGAGTTCTAAAGGGGTATCAAACACATTACTTTACAATGCATTGGACACCTCTGTGGCACCCATCTTGATGTTCTAACATAGACACAAACCAAACAAGCAGGTTGGATTCATTTGTATTTTATGCTATTAACATCGCTTTTTATAATAATGTATGCCAGAAATCTGTGATCCGTTTTGCTCAGAATTTACCTTTGCTCCCCAAAAAATATGTAAACTTAAGAACAGATTTTTTTATTTATTCCATAAACAATATAACAAAACTCATCATGTTAACAATGTGACATTTTCACCATACAGGATCAATCACAAATATTGAAAAAACTTTGCAACAAGAACAACAAAATCCCAAATCTTACAAGAATAATTTACAAGAGAATCTATAAAACAGCAAAGAGCTCACAAAATTCTCAATGAATCTTTACACAAAATCACTACACTCTTTCACAATATTTGTTTTATTACAAAATTTCCAACAAAATGTAATTTTTTTTTTCTTCGCATTTTGGTTTTTAAAACCAGAAACCTTTAAATATACATCCTTTTAGTAACACCCCAGGGTGTCAAAAAAAGGAAAACCCACACATACAGACAACTTCACAGCACTTTTCTAAGAAAAATATACACTTACAAAATATATTACAAATTGGCACACTTAAAAATATACAAGTTTTTTGTAGGCGTCTTAGAGTGATCCCTTAAAGAATTATACTTCAAACGATTCTACAGATATTTATAAAGCTTATTCTAAAAGAAAGAAAGGCAAAAAATCATTAACATTGCAGTAGTTCATGTTAACCTTTTGAGTGCCAGAGGGGGGGAATCCAACGCATTGCTTTGCAATGCGCTGGATACCCCTCTAGCACTTAAGGGGTTAAAACAAAATGTAACCTGATAGTTAGGTTTATAGGAACTCATTGAGGCTGATGTACACTTGTTCTTACATTCATATAATGGGGCCTTTTGTCATTCGTTTTAACCCTTTGAGTGCCAGAGTGGTACGCAATGCATTGCTTTGCAATGCATTCCGTACCATTCTAGCACTCAAAGGGTTAACCACTCAAGGGCCAGAGGGGGAGTGAAAAACATTGCTTTTGCAATGGATTGCGCGCCCGTCTGATCCTGAAGAAGTTAATACTCAGAGAGGGAACTGCAAACCAAAATTTCCCTTAGCACCTTAAAGTCCTTTTTGCACTGGGAAGTTATGTGAAACTATACAATGCAGGCCTCTCCAGCACTGCATGGGTTAAACAATACTTAACTCTTAAAGGTACATGCAATGGTAACAAAGGTAACTTAAAAAGCAATACATTCAACTCTCTGTAGGCATAAGTAGTAGAATCTAGAAGGCCAGCAATACTCAAACTGTGTATCACTTTAAGATGTTTTTGTGTATCATGGGATAAAAGATGGCTGCTTCAAGGAGGGGACCAAACCTGCTTAAAGCTAGAAAAGGTATAATTAAATTGATTTCTTTACCATACTGCAAACCTTGCCTGCCAATGCTGAAGCTGATGCATTAATGAAAAATAGTGCAGTTCTGTACCATAGGGGGAGGAATGATAATTGCCATTAATTTAAATGGGTCTTTTAACTGTTTGAATTTTAGACATGTCTCCATTGCATTACCAGGCATTCAAGGGGCTGAAAACCCAATTTAAATCAGAGGGGATTTGCAGAATTATCGTTTCAACCCTATGATGCAGTTGGTTTGTTCCAGAAATGCACCTCTTTAGCTTGATAAATAAGACTCACTTCTTTCTGTATATGATTAAAATAAAGGAACATAAGAAAATATATCCATCTGTGGTCTAGAATAGGGGTTTCCAAACTTTTCTCTTAACCCTTTTTGAGTGCCAGAGGGGTACGCAACGCATTTAAGTGCCAGAGGGGTACGCAACGCATTGCTCTGCAATGCGTTGCGTACCCCTCTGGCACTAAAGGGGTTAAAGCCCAGATTAAGAACAGTTATACAGTATTAAATAATGTAATAGCAATACAGACAATCATCCACAAAATGACACTTTATACCAGTATTATATGCCATCCATAGCTAGGTTAAAACATTATTTTACATTTTGGTATCTACTCGCTAAGCATTAAATGATGGCCACATTTCTGTAATTTCTTAAAATTTGGACATCACAGGAGACAGCAAAAAGTTGTGGACCTTAGTTTGGACATCCCTGTTCTAAAAGGTGCAGCAAAGGATTCTGGGATTAGTGTGTCACCCATACTGATGTGCAGTGCTGCAATTTTTTTAGGGTGACAACTTTTCGTTCCAACTTGGTCGTGGGATATTTATTGGAGTCTATAAGTTCAACAGGACAACCCAAAATCCATCCAGCCTCATCATTTAAATCAGGGATGGACAACCTAATGCCATGCAGCTGTTGTAGACTCCACTTACCACCACCCTACAGCCCACTGTGGAATGGCAGGAGATGATGGAGGGCCTCAGATTGCCCGATCTGGGCATAAACAGTTCTTTCATTGCATATCAAAATAATATCCAAATGGAGTCTATAACAGACAACAAAACGATATTTAATAACTTCTTGGAAATTAAAGAAGTCTCCACTCCTTTTCAATGGAATGTGACCCCATAAGGGTCTATCCTCTTAGCAATGCATTGGAAATATCTTTATCACCTAAGACTAAGATAGATCAATCAAAAATCTACAAAAAGTTCAAATGCAGCAATAAGGTGTCTTGACCACATTTGGTGCACTGTATTTTGTGGACTAGACACAGTTAACTATAAGACGCACAAAGATTTAAGAGGGGAAAAAACTAAGGAAACAGAGTTAATCTGAATATAATATAGTATAGAGTGATGGGCAGTGTATTCATAGCACATCAGTCTAGCAGTCACATCACCAGGATATACCAGATGGTGGAAACTAATGCATGCATAACACACACCACTGAGTTATCTGGTATAAACACAGTGTCAAAGAGTAGTACAATGCTTGCACAGTATACCTACTGGCACTCTAAGGGTTACGTTTTGAAGAAGGTAAATCAGATAAAATGTCTGTTGGCGTTGCAGGGTAAAGTAGAGTAAAAAAAAAAAAAAAAAAAAAAAAAACAGCTGATGCTCCACTGTTCTGGACACAATGCTCCACAGACATATCAGGGTTAACCAGAATGCCTTGCAGCTTTTCTCTTTGTCCCCTGCCGCTTCGGAGTGTAACTGCACCTCTTAGCTTCATTCTTGCTGTCTGTGTCTGTCATACTCAGAACTCTGGCTATCTTCTGCCTGACTGGTTCCTCTTCAGCTGTCTCCATTCTGTGTCTCCCATTTTTCCCTTAACTGTACACGAAGCAGCTGAAGATCTGAGTAAGGTATATAAGGACAACTGGAAAGAAGCTAAGAGGCGCACTTATATTCAGAAGGCACCAGGGAACAGCAGGGAAAAGCAGCAAAGGGCTATGGTTAACCCTGCAATAGAGAGTCTATAGAGTATTTGTCTCTGGATCACTGGACAACCAGGTGTTTTTGTATTTTTAGCATCTGGTCTGTAAGATGCAGGGGATTTGTAGGGCATTTTCTCCCTACAAAAAATATTTATTATTATCCACAAATTATGGGAATTTGTATAGTGTTGTTTATAATTTTGGGTTATATGGGAGACTCTAAAAAGTAGGGTGACCGCATGTCCTGGATTGCCCAGGGCAGTCTGGTTTTTAAATGTGTGTCTCATGTCCTGGCCAGCCCCCTTCTGGGACAATATAAAGTCCTGGTATGAAGAGTACTGAACACAGAGATCTAGAACTGTCTATTGTCTACTGTGACAGAAAGTGATGTCACTGCTGGGCTACAAGAAAATGGCTTCCAGACAGCGCTCTAAACACTAGAGAGAAAACTGAGCCTTGATCCTGATATCAAACAGCAGCTGCAGTGCAGCATGTTGTAGTTTAATGCTAGTCTAAGGCTTCAGTTGTGATGTACATTTTCTTGTAGCCTGCCACAGGCATCTCTCTGTCACAGCAGTGAATGAGCAGCTCTCCCTCTAGTGTTTAGAACACTGTGGTGCGCCAAAGAAAGATCAAGTTGCACACTGATGTCCACTGATGGATAGCGACCCCTACCACATAGCTATACTAGAGCTGCTGAGGACAAGTGCTCTGCTGCACTTGTCTCCCCAGTGTCCCTGAATGGCAGAGTGGAAATGTGGTCACCTTACTCAAAAGTGACCAACAGATGACTCTCTACACTTAGGAAACAGAATGATACAAAATCGCAACAAGTAAAAAGTTAAAAAAAAATCACGCTGATTTAATTGTATCTTAACCCTTTAATGACCAGAGGGGTATGCAACGCATTGCAAAGAAATGCATTGCACAACCCTCTGATCTTTAAAGTGTTAATATTATAACAGGATCAATTGTCTTACAATTAACAGAGACATTACTCTATGTGAAGTAAGCTTATAAAACTCATTGAATCTGGTGTACTAAGAAAAGGGAATAATTATTTTGTTAACTTAAATGAGGCTTTTAACCCCTCAAATGCTTGTCTCCTACTCAAAGCTTTGTAGACTTCTGCAGAACTCAGTGGGTTAAAAGCCCAGTTGAAATCCATAGGAATTTGTATGTGTCCCCTTTAGTGCACTTGGATTGCTCCAGAACTGTTCCACATTCTTAGTACATCACCTTGGTCTAGAACAGGCTGGCACTGCCACACGAATAGTTACATTTTCAGTTCTAGACATATTTTCGTTTTGCATCAATTTGATATTAAATAGAAAACATATCTGTAGGAATAAGTGGCTCTTAATTGTTTAAAAACAACAATTATGATTTTTAACCCTGGCCCCCTTATGTTGCAACTGCTTAGGTCCAAAATTGCACCACTTTTCTTTGTGCGTATAGCTCTATGAATAGTGTTAGTCTATGGATTCCTATTGCAGGGATACAATGGCTGTTTCTCCCATGCAGTGGTGTAACTAGTCACTGGATGCAGAGCCGGATCATCCATTATGGCAACTTAGGATACTGCCTAGGGCCCAGGCAATATGAGGGGCCCACAGACAGAGGCCCTGCTGTTGCTGCTGTTAACATCAGGGGGTTATGAACTAAGGAGTAATAAAGAGGTGATACAGTGGAGATAACTTCTACAGGGATATCACTTCTCCAGTTCCTATGTTATTCTATAGAACCTATGCACTTAGATCTCCAAAGTTGGAGAAACCTTATTGCATTGGCTCTATAGAATAACACAGGAACTTGAGAAGTGATATCACTGGAGAAGTCATTTCCACTTTATCACCTCTTTATCACTCCTTAGTCATAACTCCCATTGTGTTTGATGCCCTTTTTGTTGAAAGACCATCATCATCTAGTTGTACCCACTTCCATTAGAGTTAAAATGCCAGTTCCTACTAGCAGCACTCTGCTTCAGAATCAAGAGATATGGAGTGCCAAATTGGTACCTTACCTAGGGCCCCATGGAGCCTTAATTCATCTCTGATTGGAGGGCTCAGTTGCTCAGTTTTTGTTTCCTAAAAACAAAACATTTTCACAGATGAATAACCAGTAACTATTGTATCCTGGGGCAGTGGGGCCCCCATGCGTGATGGGCACCAGTGCAACTGCATCTTCTGCAACCCGCTGTAGTTATACCATAGTCTGTGGCATTTGAGTTACGTAAGGGGGGAGATGCATTAAGCAGTGATAAAGAGATGATAAAGTGGAGATGACTTCTCCAGTGATATCATTCTCCAATCCTATGTTTTTCTATGGAGCCAATGCACTAAGATTTCTCAGGTGGGAGACATCTTAGGGCATAGACACCACAGAATAACAAAGGAACTGGAGAAGTGATATCACTGGACATGTCTTCTCCACTTTATCGCCTCTTTATCATACCTTAGTGCATAACCACCCAGTTTTCTTTAGAAACAGGTGATCGATCTGATAACTCTGCTGTCTGTCTCTTTAACTGACTGAAACTATATTTAGGCTGATATAGTAAGAATGAATCAAGTAAGAATTAATCAAATAAGAACAAATCAAGCCATTCTGGAGAAAACCAACTGCATATTATTGGAAAAAAATCCCAAAATCCCCACTGATTTAAAAGGCAATTTTTACTCCATGCATTTAAAATTTCCCTCATGCATAATGAAGCAATGTTTTACAGACCTTTCTAGCAGTGAAGATCAAATGGGAATTTTCAGAATGTTCAGTTCACCCCTATTGTGTAGGTGGCTTGCCCCAGAATTCATCCCCTTTTCTCTAGAAAGTATGGTCCTAATATAGAAATGATGTTCAAGGTATTTCCGGGCATATTCACAAATAGAGTGTGGAGAAATTCTTGGCCACACAAGCTATATCAGAGGGAACATGAAAATCTCCCCTTGAATGATAAGAGTTCTACACCGCATTGCAAGACCTCTCTAGCAATCAAGGGGTTAAAGCCACCATTTAAATCTAAGGGAATTTTAGGCGTATGCATTTGTTCCCTAAAGTGAAGCTGGTTTACTCCACAATTCAGGGGCACGTTAACGTGTTACATACCCGTCATTCACCTGAGGCCTCGGTTTACAGAAAGGAACCAATTTAATGGGGGGGGGGGGCTGTTTTGGGTGCATAACACATAATGTGGCTGCTTTTCCCCACAAATAGGAATGCAAGAAACTTAAAACTACAACTAAACTTAAAGGGATAGTAATACTTAAGTATTACTAATCCCTATAGTAAAGCCCTAGTAAAAAAAACATATTGCCCCCAGTGTCATCTCTCAAACCTTTATGGTTTTAGAGATGAACGCTTCTAAAGTTGCCCTCTCCCTCCCCCTTCCCCGTATTCAGCATTCTAGCTGACTCAGGGAAATCCGGTCAGAGATCATCAGGTGGCTCTTCAGCATAGTCGCAATCGTGTTAACTATAAAAAAAACTTTCACTAAAACAGTCTTCTACGTGTGCTTGCAAGCCAAGCACACGTAGAAGACCATTTCAGTGAAAGTTTTTTTTTTTAGTTAACGCGATCAGGCTGTGCTGGAGAGCCGCCTGAAAGTCGTACGACTCTCTTCCCTGCAGTCAGCTAGAATGCTGACTACGGGGAAGGGGGAGGGAGAGGGCAACTTTAGAAGCGTTCATCTCTCAAACCATAAAAGTTTGAGAGATGACACTGGGGCAATATGTTTTTTTTTACTAGGGCTTTACTATAGGGATTAGTAATTCTAAAGTATTACTATCCCTTTAAGAGGGTCCTACTTGTTTACCTATAATTGGGGGCCTCCATGTACCATTCCACTGTCATCTCTGTAGATCAGCCTCAGAATGCAAAATGGAGGTTTGTAGCTATAAGCAGCTGTAAAACTTCAATGCATAATAGTAATAATAATAATAATTAAAGCGGAACTTTCACATATTAATAAGTCGACTTTCAATCATTAAACATATGGTGACTAGCTTGATATTACGTGTCTAAATTATAAAAACTGACAGATTCTAAAGAAAACCTTACTGTTTGGAAACCGGAAGCCAGGCATCAGTGCAGACATTTTGACTGCGCGCCTGCGTTATCAGTCCCGGTCTCCATTGAGAGCATTGCAGTTACCACACAGTAACCAGAAGGGACCGATGGCGCAGGCGCGCTGACAGCACTAACCTGGCCGTCAGTCTCGGAAGATTAAAGATTTCTTTAGAATCTGCCACTTTTGATAGGTAAGATGTATTTTCAAGCTAGTCGCCATATGATTAACGATTGAAGGGCGACTTATTAATATGTTAAAGTTCAGCTTTAATAGGAATTTAAATATACGCATGCATATTGACCAAAATACATTACAAGGACCTCTATTAGGTAAGCCCTCACAGAAAATCAAAAGTCACTTATTCATAAAGATACAATTCCTTTTAAGCCTTTGCATGCCAGAGGGGTACATGGTACTTTTCTGGCATGTAGGAAGCTGTGTCCTATAGAAAGAGGGTCCACTCTGTATAGCACATTAGGGTCAATTAATAAAATGTCAATGAAAACAGCCTCACATTATTTACAATACTTCTGTGGATTTTTGGAGAGGAAATTGATGACAAAGTGCTACTCTAAACAGCAATCAAGGGGTCCAGCATTTATTTATAAAATATCAGTGCTGTATTCCTTTTTGTTTGGCAGTTTGAGAAGAATCTAACTTAACACAAGGCATTTGCCTCTATCTGCAGCATTAGTTCCACTCCCGCACAGTCAATGGCTTCACTTGGACACTGGCGGGAGTGAGAGTCACAATATGTCGCTAGCTTTACACATGCAGTATGATATATTTTGGTTTCCATTATAATTTACTTTTTCATCATTTTATATATTCACATATAAAGTATACAGGTTTATTTCCATTTTCCTTATTTGTTTTTTTGCCTGAGGATGCTCAATAAAAAAGGTATAAAATCAGAGTTTAAGATTATATCGTCCCTGCTCAGGAGCAGATGGAAGGAGAATTAACCCCTTGAGGACCAGATGGTTGTGCAACACATTACTCTGCAATGCACTGCATACTCCACTGGGCCTCAGGGTGTCAGGGTGTTAAGGAGACTTTTGGAGCGAGACTAAAATAGCTGTTTAGCACCGCACCATTTCACAAGAGTCTAGGGAACTAGTTAGACATCATGTCCAGTCTATGCACGTGTGCATGTGTATTTATGTCGCGTATGTAGTGTAGTAAAATAATACTGGTCTGTGTGAGGTAAAACCGGAGTAGTTTCCCACCAAAATTTATTATTATACTGAAGCTGATGTACTATAAGAACTGGGGCAAACCAATTGGGGCACATCAAATGTACCATGGAGACAAACATTCTTATAATTCCCTCTGAATTAAAAAGAGCTTTTCTGGTGCAAACCAACTGCAACATAGGGTACAATTAATACTTCTCATAATTCCCCTTGATTTAAATGGGACTTTTAACCACCTGGAATACTAGAGGTCAAAGGGTTAAAATCCCCATTTAAATCAATGAACATTTTTATTGGGAGTTGGATCTACACAGAATTACTTCACATTTCCTTAGTACATTAGTATCAATGGAGGTAATGTACCATGGTGGATCCCTGCTAGATATGGAATTAATTATGAGGCCCTGTGCCTTCCTTATGTCAATTTACTAAGCTACATACACCAGATTCCAAACCCTTCACACTGCTTGCACCAAGGGGTGCACAATGGGTAGTCTGTGCACTGGATATCCCTTGGGCACTCTAAAAAGTTAAATCAATGTAGTAACAAGGAGTAGAGGGAATGGCATAATTTTACATAATGTGCCTGTGCGTGCTATGGGGCAAGTTCTCTGTAATAATGTTCGAACAATGGTGGATATGGTCCACCAGTATACGATATAGTGCTCGTACACTGCAGTGCATACTCTGGGGTTCAGACACAAGAGGAGACTGTCCACTGGTATACATTATATTGCTCATACGCTGCAATGTATACCCTGAGGTACAGCCGCTGGCATTATAGGATAACGTCAGGGGATCTGCACTGGTGAATTCATACATTTGCCCCGGTATGTTCTCTGAACAAGAATTATTCACATCTCCAAAACAGCTTTTTGTTTGAACATGATTTGTAGAATTTTATGTGCTTGTACTGACGATGACAAACAAACCAGTAAAAAAGAGTCAACTATTGTAGTGGTTGGCACTGGGTATCAGTAACAGGGTGCCCCACTCACCCATTCTGTTCTAGCAGGGAAAAATTCCACTTGAAAAAAAGGCTATATTCCAAATATCGCAGGACAACAGATCAGAGAAGAGTGTATCTAACAGAGGCAATTAAACAACATTTAAAGGGAAACTAGCAACAAATTACATCAGACCATTTGAGGCAGACTGGGCATTTCAATATGTAAGCTAGGAAAAAATATGTCACCTTTTTCAGAGTGCAGTTATGAAATACAGGAAATTTGCTACCCTTCTTTAACCCCTTAAAAACCCTTGATGGTCATAGCACGTCATGGGTTGTTATACCCTTAAAGGGATAGTAATACTTCGTTTTAACTTTATTTTATTTTGTAGGCATTAAAAAAACATGAAGAATGATATAAGTCTTATCTCTCAAACCTTTATGGTTTATGAGATATTCACAAGCAAAGTTTCCCCCTCCCGCCCCTTTTACCTACTGTAAACAATCTCTTCTCAGATGTGGAATACAGTCCATAGACTGGACAGATAACAGAAGGGGACACTCTTATTCCTATGAAAGCAATGAAATCCCTGCCCCCCTTGACAAGCTTTTCAGGTTTTTCCCTTATCTTAATTGAAGATTGTCCCTCTCTGCAGTCTACCTGGGCAGCTCCCTTCTTCCCTGGCTGAAAAGTGTTACATCAGTAAAAGGGGCGGGAGGGGGACACTTTGCTTGTGAATATCTCTTAAACTATAAAGGTTTGAGAGATAAGACATATCATTATTCATGTTTTTTTAATGCCTACAAAATAAAATAAAGTTAAAACGCAGTATTACTATCCCTTTAACGACCCATGACGTGCTATGACTGTCATGGAATTCCGGGCAACCCCTGCAGCTGCACGCCGTTTGGGGAGTCTGGAATCCGAATTGCCAAAAAAAAAAAAAAAAAAAAAATGCTCCGTGATCCTTTCATGACCACAACATGCCTGTGTGGCCGGTTATTAAGGGGTTTACACCTTTGCAATGTAACTCCACATCTCCCATGATTTATTTACTAACAGAGCCCCGGATTACAGTAGAACAGAGTTTGGCTCTCAAGGCAGTTTTCTGTAATTTGGTACAATTTTCAGAGTGCAATATCAAGCTATTAGGTTGCCTCCCATATTTATAAAGCAAAACTGGAGTTATTCTGGAGTAAACCATCTGCACCACAGGGGACAAACAAAAATTCCTGTTAAAGTATATTGGTCTTTTTAACCCCTTAAATGCTCCAATGCATTTGTTGGAGACCTCTCTAAAATTCAAGGGCCCCCACTTGAACCAATGGGAATTTGGGTGGTTTTATATTTGTCCCCCATGGTGCCACTGGTTTGCCCCAGAATTGCATCATTTGACTTACTTACATGCCTCCCAGTGTCTTCAATACGTTTAGTAGGAAAAGCAATCCTGGTTTTGTCTCCAAACCCCTGGCAGTGAATGCAGTGGACTATATGGGTTGGATGTTGTTACATTAGCAGTCTCTTTCACAAATGTATACAGAGCAGTAACATTGCTGCTTCTGCTTTAGCTTTTTTTTATGATAGAAAAGACTGAGATAGGTCACTGTTGATAAATAAGACATAGTTAAAAGAGCAGTCATTTTTTATGAAAAAAATATATGTTATACAGGTTATCCTGCTTTGTAAAACAAGGATGCTCCCACAACACTGTTGCTTTATTCAAAAGTTACTACATTTCAAATTGTTAGGAAGTGAATTACAGAGTGAGTACTTCCTGAAAGTTCTAACTGACAGCATGACTCCAAGGTTTCTATTACATTCTGTGGAAAACAGTTTGCCAGTGATTCAACTCTCCACGATAATTCAACAGAATAACTAATTGGAATCTGGCCACTAGAGTGCACTGATAATTAAAAAAACAAACAAGAGTTTAAACTGTAATCTCTCAGCAATGGGAACACCCTTGCTTTACTCAACAGGACAAACTCTGCAATATATATGTTTTCATAACAAACGTTTACTGCTCCTTTAAGGCCAGGAGGGTGCCATTTTATTCAGATCCTTCACCTGAGCTACTGGATTAAAAATAATCCCGCGACACACCTGCCAAGTGGGTATCATCATTATGATCACTGCCTTTTAATAATATCCTGACTTGAGCATAGGTGAATCATCAGTGACTCAATCATTCTGACAGATACACCTGTGCTAATAATATAGTCACCTACACTATACATAGAAGCACCTGTGCTCAAGGTCAGAAATAACAGAAATTTACACTGTTTGCGTGACTTGAGGACCAGGGCCTGGATTAAACTGAAAGTGATAACTATCACTGCCCCCCCCCCTTATATTTCAAAAAGAATCTGTGAGATAAAGGCAGTGATGACATTTATCACTTACAGTGGAATCCTGCCCCAAGTTGTGGAATCTATGTTAACTTAAGGTGCAATTATTCCATATGAAAGGAGTAGCTTTTAATTTGTTTAACCCTTTAATGGACAGAGGGATCACAACACATTGCAAAGCAATTGTCCTTAAAAGGTTAAAAAAAAAAGACTTTAAATAGATATGTATCTGTTTGCATGTACTTTTTTCCATTCTGACTGCAATTTGCTTGTATCTCCTGAGCTGCACTTTACCCTGCCTTTAGTAAACACGTCTTCATGATGCTCAGTAGTGTGAACAACGAAATATGCCACAGAGGTAAGTCTTTTAGAACCATGCAAGCGTTACTTAGACAGTGTCCAGTGTAAATTACAACAGTTCATTGCAAAAACAAAAATTGTATAGATATGCCTGAATACTGTATGACGGACATACACCTAAGTAAGTCCTCCCATAGTGTTTGTAATTCCTCTTCAAACCCAACTGAAATTATGTCATGCAAATATGGCAGGAGCAAGGGGCAGAGAGATGGCATGAACAAATAGAAGATCCCTCCCCAACCCGTGATTGACAGTGGGAAGCGGTATGGAAGGGTAAGAAAATGTAATATAGGGTTGCCAAATCATCTCACTAATACTGGACACATATGGAAAATCCATGCTGCATGGTTACATGGTAATCATTGCATTCCTGTAATAAACACTGCGGCCCAGCATTAAATCACGTAGACAAGGGATGAATATTTCTAATTAAACTGATAACATTTCAAGATTGCACAAATGCCCAGATATGTATACTTATTGCATTAAACTAAATTATATTTAGTCCTCCTTTAAAAGATGGATGTGATAAGGAATCTTTAGGGGAAAATGCCATTGGCCATATTCATTCCACCTGAAAACATAGTGTTGAAATTCATTAGGGCAGTTTGCAGTTATCAGATCCAAAGTGAACCATCTTAATAAATGATGAACTAAGAATAATGGCAGTAATTCTGGGACAAATCAGCTGTAAAGGAAGGGGGGGTAAATACGTTACCATTGATATAAATGAGGATTTTAAAGGGGAACTACCACTCCACATAAAGTTAAATCCCAAGAATTACCCATCTGGCGACTAGCTGAGCAATAGTACTAGTCGCCAGAATTATTACCTGGTTATTGAGAATTCTATACCGCCCCCGATACTGACAGCCAGGAAACAGCGCAGACATCTTTGCATAGTGACGTCTGTGTGCCTGCTCTGTCAGTCCCAGTCCACTGTAAGAGGCATTGCTTGGTACCTTAAGGTACAGAAGGGACTGACAGAGCAGGAGCACTGACGTCTCTATGCAAAAATGTCTGCTCTGTTTCCTGGCTGTCAGTATTGGGAGTAGTAGAATTTCTCTGTAAGGAGGTAATTATTCTGGAGACTAGTACTATTGATCAGCAAGTCGCCATATGGGTAATCCTTGGGATTTAACTTTATGTGGGGTGGTAATTCCCCTTTAAGCCTTTGAGTAACAGAGAACTATGCAATGCATTGCAATGTGTTGCATACCGCTACTGGCTTGCAAAGCATACCATTCTATGATACAGAGGTCTTCAATATAATGCACAGCAATGCTTAGGAAACCACTCTATTATTCACAGATTAAAGCTTAATTTCAGTCATTGGGAATATAGGGAATTTGTAGTTATCAAATATGCTGCATATGTTTTACTCTAGAATTACTGTAGTCTAGGAGCTTTATGCACAGAGGGGTGGTAAAGAGGTGATAAAGACGAGGTCACTTCTCCAGGGTGATAAACTCTCTGAGGGTTTATGGACTAAGGTGTGAGAAAGAGACAATAAAGAGGAAATAACTTATCTATTGTGATAGTCTCCATTTCCTATCATATCTCATGCTGGTGATAAGAGCATAAACTCCATAGAATAACATAGGAACCAGAGAATTTATCACACTGGAGAAGTTTCCTCCTCTTTATCGCCCCCTTTAGCGCATCTTCACCAAGTTCCTCTGAGTATATCTGCCTCAATGGATCTATATATATCAAGTAAATCACAGGAATGTCAACAGGTAAATAACTTGAGTTTGCTAGTTTAACCCTTTGAATGCCAGAGAGGTATCCAACACATTGCAGCAATGCATTGCAGAGCTTGATCTCATTGAAACCCAGAAGTATGGGGTAAGAGGGAGTCTGGAGAACTGCTTTTTCACCATTACACTCACATTACAGGAAATGGATTGGGGACAGAGCGGCACAGGTGCACTCAAGTACTTTGCTCCTTTCAGAATCTGTGACTGGCTCTGGCCAGGCCCCTCACATGTCCAAGGGTCCTAGGCACTTGCCTAGGTTGGCTTTTGGATAATCTGTCTCTGGTTTAACTTATCAGACTGCTCTTTAAAGTGATAGTAATACTTAGAAATAAGTATATTTCATTAAATAACTATTAAAAAACTAAATTACTTGCACCTATCCTATCTCTCAAACCTCGGTTCCCCTTGCATGCAAGTCAGCTTTCCGAGTTACAGAAGCAAATCCTGTTCCACAGACCGTCCTGCGCTCTTCAGAAGAGCAGTGCTCACGCTAGTTAGGCAGAAATACTTCACTGGAACTATTTACAACGTGTGCTTGTAAACCAGGCACATGTTGTAGATCATTCAAATGAAGTATTTCTGCCTAAAGGAGATGCTGAAAAGTACAGGACGGTCTGTTGATCGGGATCTGCTTCTATAACTCGAAAAGCTGACATGCGTTCAAGGGGAGGGAAAGGGGAACTTGGACAGCTTATATCTCTCAAACCACCGAGGTTTGAGAAATAGGACTTGGTGCAAGCAATTTAGTTTCTTAATACACATTGAATGAAATATACTTATTTCTAAGTATTACTATCACTTTAAACCCCTTGCATGCTAAAAATGTCTATCCAAAGAGGTTAAAGAGGGGGGTAGTTTATGGAAAATGCATACTGCAAGCTGCATTAATATTACTGATATCCCATGCTAAAGGAGTGGAAAACTTTATGATAGAGAGCGTTCTCTCCTGAGTAAAATAATGGTATTCCCACTGCTGGGAGATTTTTAATTCAAATGTTATTTCTGTTAGACATTTTTGTTTCATTGAACTGTAGTTTTCAGTTGTGGTCACAAGGTGGTGCTGTTGTTACATCTTACTATGGACTGCTGTAGTCTATGACTCAGGATTCCATAGTGTGCAGTATAAAAAAAAAAGTTTTCCTTTTGAAAATCAGTTGGCGCTGTTGCCAAGAGTTGGATAAAAAAAAATATATAACTAAATATAACTAGTTTTAAAGCCCGTGTACACTGGCCAACACTGGCGGTGCTGCAGTCATGCACAGTACTGACTGCCAGTGCTGCGGCTGATACAGAGGGGGGAGCTCCGAATTCAGACCGTAGTCCTCTCTGAGCACCTGAAGGTTGTTTACCAGCAAGTCCTTTGTATATATTGACATATTTGGCACATTTTCAAAATAGGCAAAATTAGCTTAAGTTCAAGTCCGAGACATTTAACTCTTTCAATGCCAGGTGTGTGAGAGTGGGGGGAAGGGGCTTAACACCCCACAGGCTCTCAAAGGGTTAAAATCTATACACACAGAAAAAACATAGTAAAAACAGCATTTGTATCATATAATACTTATAAAGATGTAACACACTTTATATAACCCTTTGTGCCAGAGCGGTGTGCAATGCATTGCTCAGTGCTCTGGCATTCAAAGGGTTAAATTTCTAAAATGGGGCTGGGCAAATTGAGGCCCTCCGGCTACTGTCGGACTATAACTTTCATCATCTCCCTCCTCGCAGCCAATGGCTGGAAGGGGATAATGGGAGTTGTAGTTTGACAGCAGCCGGAAGGCCTCATTTTACTTGCCCCTGCTAAATACTAGGTCAGTTAAGATGCATTGGCAGTGATAGCTGAGACTGATACAACATAACAACATAAATCAATAATTTACACACACAATAGCACAATTTAATATAAATGTAATGAGATGTCCACTATCTCCGGTGGAACTAACTTAATACATCCTTTTAGTTAATTCATGCCATCATTAAAGGAGAAGTAACACCTCCTAATAACCCTCACGTACCTTACTATGATCAGAAAATTCTAATGGCCCCTATGACTTTTGCCCTTGTTCCTTGAGGCAGACATGACAGTTTTTTGAGACTGAAGCAGGCAGAGTGTAGTAACCTACTTAACCAGAGTGCTGCTCAATTCATTTTTAAGCAATGCATTGCACCCATTTCTGACATTGAAAGGGTAAAAATTCCAGTGTGCAGTGGGTGTAGTTTTGTGGGCCTTCTAGTAACTGTCATGTCCGCCTCCATGGACATGACATCAAAGACTGACTGAAGATGTTATCTCTTGAACAAAAACACAAAGGCAGAATTCATAGGGGCCATAGGATTGTGTAGCCTTATTAAGGCAAGTTATGGGTGGTTATTATTAGGAGGTGTTACTTCCCCTTTAAGCTGGCACATTATAATTTGTTTTTTCCTTTCAAAGGGCAATTATCATGTGTTACCAAGTCTGCTGTTATGGAAAACTACTTATTAACCCCGGGATGTACATGTACGTCCTCTGTCACTAAGCGACAGTTTTTGCGGGACGTACATGGGCGTCCATTGTCGTGAAGGGGTTAAACAGCCTGGCGTTGCGTTGTGCAGACCTAAAATGGCTCCTGTGACCCATTTGAGGGGGGCAGGCAAAAAAACAAACCCCCTTGGCCAGCAATGGGTGGGGCTGGAATCATGGACATTTGTGGTTCACACCCACAAGCTTTGTTGAGTTACATGTGCAGCCCCATAGACTGTTGTCGTTGTCAACTTTTCAAGCCAATCAGTAGCAGTCTGTGAGAGCTGCTGGGTCAGGCTCTGTGCAATTAACCCCTTAACGACTGGCCGCCCACACACGCTGCATTCACTAAAGGACCACAGAGCATTTTTTTTTTATTTGCCAATCCATCTCAGGGCTCCCTGAACGGTGTGCAGCCGCACGGGGAGCCCTGAAATCCATGGCGGTCCTGGTACGTAATGGGTTGTTTAATCACTTTTACCCATAACATACCAGGACCGTCAAGGGTCATTAAGGGGTTAACATGTGAATCTAATATTTAAAAAATAAATAACAATTCTGGAGCAAAGCAAGTGCACCAAATCGATAAGTAAAGATTCCCTAAATCCCCCTTGATTTAAATTGTTTTTAACTCCTCTAATGTGTGGCAGTCTTCCCTAGCATGATAAAGAGGTGATAAAGTGGAGATGAAGTCTCTAGTGATATAATTTCTCCAGTTCCTATGTTATTCTATGGAGCCTATGCACTAAGATTTCCTAAGATGGAGAAATTTTAGTGAATTGGCTCCAAGAATAGCATATGACCTCCAGTGATATCACTGGAGAAGTCATCTCCACTTTAGCACCTCTTTATCACATTTTAATGCATCCCCCTGGGTGTTACAGTGGATCTGGCGGATCTGTCACCTTGATTCAAGTTTGCATATCTGAAAACATCATTAAAAACTGCTTTTGGTCATGTTAGCCAAAAGACCAACAAATGTACAGTTATGGAAATATTCATATTTGGTTCTGTATGCTGATGTAAGTTAATGATGGTATACATGCAGTTTAATATGCTAATTAAGCTTTCAAGTTGCATTTCATATGCTAATGAAGCTTTATGCTACACCAGGATGTTTTCCCTTTCCCTTTCCCAGTGTGAATATTTCCTAAACTATACATCTGCTGGATATTTGGCTAATATGATATATAGGCAGTTTTGAATGAAGTTTCCAAATATGTAAATAAATTGAAGATGACAAGTGCACTTTAAAAGCCCAACTGTAACACAATAGCAAGACACCAGCTCAAGCCAAAATTCCAGTGGTTTCAAGTAATCTCATAGATGAAAGAGGTCTATCATCAGTTTGAATGGCTTGGTGCAATCTCATGATCAGACAGCAAAGTTCAAATCAAAATGCTGGCTATGGATGTCACACAGATTCCTCTTAAAGAGATACTGTCACTTTGAAACAAACAGTTGCTTTTTAAAGAGCTTTCAAAAGAACCTATATTTATGTTGTTATTTTTGATTTATAACAGTTGTTTAACCCTTAAGGACCAGTGGTCCCGGGGTGTCTGGTCCTTTAAGGACTAGATAGGCGAGTTCGACGTGCCGTCCCACGTGACTGATCACATGGGGCGGCATGTCGAACGAAGGACTGAAAGAGATCGCTCCGGTCTTGGAGTGATCAACTTCAGTCCCCAGTATTACTCACCGCGTTCCTGCAGGAGCGAGGTGAGTAAAAGCACGTGATGTACCAGGACCGTCACTGGTCCTTAAGTGCCGGACCAGCGTGACGGTCTGGGTACATCACAGGATGCGAAGGGGTTAAAATATCTTTAGAGTTATTTATTATCAGTGCAAATCTGGCATCCACAGCCATACTGCTCCCCATTCCAACTGCCCCTTCCTACCATAAACTGACAAGTGAAGATAGATATCTCCAAATATTGTCTGAAATAAAAACAGGCTAACATAAATATAGGCGATTTAGAAAAATAACCTGTTTGTTACGGTGTCAGATCCACATGAACTTTTTGAATGTCAGAGGGGCACACAAAGGGTTAAACCTGAACTCAACACTTTGAGTGCCAGAGGGGTACACAACTAGGCTGACCAGATCTCACCTTTAACCGGGGACACATAGGAAATAGCCATTTTGCAGTACTTCACTGAAATGAATGCATTCCTGCAGTATGCATTTCTCCTGTGCGACCCCTGTTAAAGGTGAGGTCTGGTCAGCCTATACACAACGCATTGCTTTGAAATGCTTTTTGTACCCCTCCGGCATTCAAAGGGTTAGATATCAGGCCCCTAAATAGTTGTGTTACCCAAGAAGGCCTCTTGCCCCTCCTCCTCCATCCATTCGCACTACATAGCTGCATGGACCTCAGAATTTTACTATAACCCATGTATTAGTGCATAGTATATCCTATGTTATTATTACTGCAGGATTCATGTATTTCATAACAGTAGCACACTGTTCTGCTCTTCATCTTGTTTTATTCTTGTTACTATGTATTCATGAATACATACTATATCCTAAAAAACAAATTTAAATCAGTGGGATTTTTTTTATTTCTCCCCTATGGCGCAGTTTGATCTTTCTAGAATTCCTCCTTGTTTTAATGTAAGGACCTAAAGGAGCAAACCAACTGCTCCTTAGGGGACACATACAACTCATCTGGATTACCACTGATTTAAATTGGTCTTTTTAGCGCTGAAGGGGTTAAAATCAGCTGGTATTTTTATTTGCCCTCTAGGGCAATGCTGTTGAAGTTCAGTCCTTAAGGACCATCAACAGGCCAAGATGTAAGGATTTGCCTGATTAAGAACAGTCATTGTGACTGACTCACCTGTACTCAATCAGGGAAATCCTTACATCCTGGCCTGTTGGTGGCTCTTAAGGACTGAATTTGCACAGCACTGATCTAGGTGAAGATGGTTTGCCTTAGAATTGCAATGCTCCTCTTTTATATGTAAGGTATTAAGCATACCTGGTAACTCTCCTGATCTGACGCAGAGACTCTGTTTTTTTTTATACCTCCGCCTACTTCAGTGCCTGTTCTAGTCACTCTCAGCCCTGTTCTTTTAACCTTTTGAGTGCCAGAGCGGTATCCAAAGCATACCTCTCTGGCACTCAAAGGGTCAAGGGCAAACCTGTCCTCCTCTCCACCCATGGGATCACGCCTGACAATAGGGCACTACCCATGTGATAGTGGTCTTTAAACTTGTGGTCACTCCAAAAATGCACATTTCTAAAGCTTGATGCTTAGACCTATTATGATGTCAAGTCTGCCAATCCATATGTCAGCGTAGGAAACTTCAACCTGGTGACTCACCCTTGGGGACATGGTAATTAAGTGAGAAAACTGCAGTTTCCGAGTCAGATCCAGAGAGTTTCCAGTTATGTTCATAACAGTTATTCGTTTAAAGGAGCAGTATACGTTTTTAATGAAAAAAAAAACCTCTAGTCATCACTGTTGATTAAAAACAAGCAAACATAGGCCCGGTTTACATTGCAATTGCTTTATCAAGAGTTTTATCTAAAAAAATAACCAAACACTTCATTGGGAATCTGTTAGATCGAATCAATTGATAGCACGTCTCAACTGCAATGAAATATAGGTCTAAGTTTGAACTACAGTAACTTCTTCAATTCAAGGGTTACATGGGAATGTAAATCTTTTCAATACAAGAGAAGTCTCCAATGCATTTCTTTGCAATGCATTGTGGACCCCTATGGCACTCTAAGGGTTAAATGTGAATTTAAATCCTTTCAATATAAGAGAAGTCCCCAATGCATTGCTTAGCATTGCTTCCTTACGGTGTAGCTAGTTTGCTCCTGATTGGCTCATTGATTGCTTTCTGCCTAAGGTCCTAAGTAACACACTTAAAGGGATAGTAATACTTTGTTTTATCTTTATTTTATTTTGTAGGCATTAAAAAAACATGAAGAACGATATAAGTCTTATCTCTCAAACCTTTATGGTTTGAGAGATATTCACAAGCAAAGTTTCCTCTCCCGCCCCTTTTACCCAGTGTAAGCCATCTCTTCTCAGATGTGGAATGCAGTCCATAGACCAGACAGATAACAGAAGGGGACAGTCTTCTTCCTATGAGAACAATGAAAGCCCTGCCCCCCCATGACAAGTTTTTCAGGTTTTTCCCTTATCTTAATTGAAGATTGTCCCTCTCTTCAATCTACCTGCGCACCTCCCTTCTGCTCTGGCTGAACAGTGTTACATCAGTAAAAGGGGGGGGATACTTTGTCATTGAATTACTCTTGAACTACAACTCTGACAGAACTGAAATAACACTCTCCAAAGTCCAAATACTATGATGATTAATTAGAGCTGCTTTTATTATGAAACATTACTATCCCTTTAAGTTCAGGTAAGAATATCTGTAAGACCTGTCCTGCTATAGCCCCTTGACACAGTGGAACATTATCACCTCTTTATCACACCTTAAAGTATCTCCCCCAAGGAGTTATAGTGGATCTGTCACCTTCACATTCAAGTTTGCATATATGAAAAACTCCATTAAACTGCCTATGTGTCATATTAGCTAAAAGAGCAGCAAATGTACAGTTAAGAAGATATTCACATTTCCTTCTTATGCTAATATATGCTGATTGTAGTACTAATGCAGTACCAGTGACATTTACATATGCTAATTAAGCTAATCAGTTACATTTCATATGCTAGGTACATCATTTCAGTGATGTGTTATATGCAAATTAAAGTTTCAATGATGTTTCATGTGCTAATTAAACTTTGTTCAGTACCAGGAATTTTTCACTTTCACTTTGCCCAGGGATTAAAGTGTAAATATCTCCTTAACTGTACATCTGCTGGACTTTTGGTTAACATGACATATAGGCAGTTTTTAATGCAGTTTTCAAATAAGCAAACTTAAATTAAGGTGAAAGTTACACTTTCTAGATAATAAAAACACCTTAGTTTGTGATAACAGCTTTTGTAAAAAAAGTGCAACTAAATTTTCAAAGCATTCATATTAAAACCTAAAATCAGTGTATTAACTAGTTTTATACAATGGTAACACTACAGCTAAAGTCTTCAGCAGCATATTTCTCTGCAGTTCACTGGCAGCAATCAAGTACTGAAGTGGTTAATAAAGAGGTGAATTGTCCTGGATAGTGAATCTTTATCACCTTTGGTCTTCTTGGGTATATTGATGATATAACTTTCTTGTTTTCAAAATGTCAACTTCCCTTTTACCTTCTGTCTATGATATGAGGTAAGAAAATATGGCACATATCTGCTACATTAAGTATGCAGTTTGGTAAATTATTAAAACCCAACCAAATATAATTACTTTGTGAGTATCAGGTGCTTTGAATTAGGGTGACTTAAAAATATATATTTTGGAATATTTGCAGTAAAGCATAGGCTCAGATCCAGAAAATACCTACCGATGAAATCCTGTAATATATATTTGTGTATATATATATATATATTTATATATATTATATGTACAGTCACAGATCAGAAGTTTGGCACAATTTTTGTTTTCTTATGGGTTGTAATAGTGCATTAATTACTGTACAACAGTAAGACTTTAACCTTTTGAATGACAGAGAGGTGTCCAATGCATTTTAACACAATGAGTTGGATACCTGTTTAGCACTGAAACGGTTAAAAACAGTCTTTCACAGAGAATGTCAGATTAAGCTGCCCTTCAAACAAGTCATCACAATTCAAATCCTTGATTTCAGCACTTAACATATTAACAAACCACAAGGCATATATTTTTCCCAAATAAACAAAACATAAACATCAACTTTTTTGTTAAACAAATAGAAAGAAAGAAAAGACAGAAAGATAAGTATTTTCTTCAAAAATCAAAAGTGTTTTTTTTTCTGCTTTGAATGTATTCTTAACTCCCTGCAGAAAAATGCTTGGTGCCAGCTCAATAATCCAGGTGGGGTTATAAGCGCAGTTTCACGCATCTCTTTCTCTAATGCAGGTCTGCAAATACATAGCAGGGGGAGCTAGGGAACACATCATAGGACCACATGAAGCTAAACAACATATGTGTTATTCAGAATCCTTTAGACTCCACATTGTGGCTTTTCAATGCATATTTTTTCGTTTGTTTTTTTTGTTTGTTTATTTTTACAAGATGTTTGAAAAAAAAAAAATCTTTGCATTAGAAACAAAGAAGCATATAATGTATTTCATAAATAAATAAGCCAAACAGCAGAAAATAGAAGCTTTGTTAGTTTTAGTCATTGTAAAACTTCAATCAAGTCAGGAATCAGTCATATTAGGTAGCTTGTTAGCATATGTCATGCACAGCCTGTTCTGTATTTGCAAGGCAATGACTATCATGCAGCTTAAGCCTTTTTGAAGATTTGTATAAGGGAGAACTAAACAGAGACCAGCAGGCTTAGCAGGTGTTAGGAAAATAAAGGATGTGTTTGAGCCACTTTGGTGCAGCATTACCTTAGTTTTTCAAATGCAGCTGTGACTGAAGGGTTCTTATGAGCTTGGTCCATTCTTTTTCCTTTACAATTTTCATCCCGTAATGATTTTGATGTTGATTTATGACGGTACAGCTTTTTGTGGGTTGGTACATTATTGGTTAAAATACTTAGGTTTCCAAAGTTCTTATCAAAAAAAGCTGAGTGCAGGTTTGCTCCATAACCTAATGAACAGCTGGGGTCAAAGACCCCAAACTTGTTGTTGTTCTTACCTGAGCCCTTGTTGGTTGACTTCTTGGAACCCCCAGATGAGCTGCCATTTACCTTCTTCTTAAACTCCTGTGGGGTCCCAGCCAAAATTTTAAGAGTTTTTAATTTTAGGCTATTTGATTCTGGAGAAAGCAGGATATCAGGAATGTTGTTGTGCCCCAAAGGGTTGTAAAAAGGTTCCATTGAGGCCATCATGAATCTCTGAACATCAGCCATGCCAGATGCAATGTTGGACAGAATGTTAGAAGGTTCCTCAAATTCCCTTTGATCATCATCAAGGAGATTGTTGGAACTTCCTGTCCTGGCATCAGGCCATCCAGTGTTATCTTTATCAAGCGTCCAGTCACTAGCACCAGACATATTTTTACCAGCCTTAGAGGAGCCAGGTGCATAATGTTGCATGGAGTTAGCCTTGGTGGTGGGAGATGCATTACTCAATTGACCTGATCGATTGCCCGAACATTGCGTTTTATCACTATTTGCATTTTTCCCTTTCTTAGATGACTTGGGTCCTGCTTGCCGAGGAGCCTTTACTTGTGTTTTATCTGCCCCTTTGCTAACTTTGGGGGTTTTCTTCTTGGTACTTTTTGGAGAAGAGCTTTGGTTGGCACCTGCATTTCTGCTGGCTGAGGATTTCTTTTTAGATTTTGATGTTTTGCAGTTGGTGTGAACGGACCCCTCGGATTCATTAAATGCTGACAGGCAAGGACCCTTTTCCAAGACACTCATGGTATCCTCATCATTGAACATGTGGAACTGAAACTGATGATTGTTCAATGCAAAGCCATTACTGGCCTGCTCCTGCGGGGGAAGCACAGTACAGTTCCATTTGGCCTTCTCAGGGCCATTGAGTACCACCTGGGTACCATTCTGGAAGCCCTTAAGGTTAACAACTGACTTCATTTCTGAGCCTGCAATTTGAGGGGAGAGGTTAGGAGTATCTGGGGGGGACATTTCTGACAGGGAGGAGTGGCGGAATTTGTCAGGGGTGAAGTTGGAAATGTCCAGGAGGTCAGTAGATTCCTTTAATGGTGTGATCTCATCAATGCTCTGCTGAATCACAAGTTTGGGGCTGCAGTGTGCTAAGAAATCATCACTAATCTCATCCTCACCATCCTTTTCACAAGACTTCAAACTTAGTGAGCTATAATTACTGGAACTAACTGACAGTGAGCCTACTGAGTCAAAGCTAATAAGCCTTCCATTGTCTGTGTTAAGTGTGCCTCTCTGGAAAGTGAAGCGACCATCTCCTGTATTATAATGACAAGGTTGATAAGATTCATCCTGCTGAATCTGGCCTTCCTGCAGATATGTTTTGTGGTACAGCTGTTTGCTGCTGTTTGGATGAACTTGACTATATCCAGAGGCTGGGATGTCTGTATCAGATACAGCTGCAGAGCTGGAAAACTCCCCTGATATGATGGACACTTCCCTAAGGTTTGTCATGAACTCGGCCTGACTGCTAGGAGGCTTTCCATGCCACATGTCTGGGAAGTTCTGCTCTATATCTAAGTGATGGGGTGACTGCTGCAGTTCAGACTCTGAAGGGGGAGACAGCACACAGCTCTGTGCAAGTTGCAAGGAATTGAACTGTTTTTCTGTCTGTATGATGTTGACTGAGTGCTGCCCCAAGGGATGAGGGGCAAAGTATGTGATACCAGTGCTGCTAGATGAATCTGATGCATCCAACAATGTCTGAAGATACCCCCCAGGGAGAACGGGTACATTGGTATTTATATGAGCAGATGGTACTGGCTTGCCAGGAGAGCAGGTGGCTTGTAAAAAAGATGAATTTTTAGCATCATTATCAGCATGGCATTGAGATAGATGGGAACTGTCTGATGTACAATTAATGGTTTCCTCTTTCAGGAGAGCTACTGTATCCTGATTTTCTATAGCAGGGTAGACAACTGTTGCATCTAAAGTGTTAATATCATCGACTTGTTCCAGTTTGATCTGCTTACACTTTAACCTGGCTTCACTTTTAAATTTGATTCTACGTATTACTTTCCGCTCTGTGCCTTTAAGATCCCTTTCTAAGGATCTACATTTCATAGAAGCAACATCTGAGATATCACTTCCATGTAATCCATTCACACAGCTTGGGGATTCTATGGCTAATGAATGCAAGTCATTGAGGCTGGCATCATCTTTGCTACTACATGCCTGTCTGTGATCATAAGAGGAAAGGGTATCCCTGCTAAGGGGCTGCTCAATGGTTTGTATCCTCTGAAGCCTGTGTCTGTTTGCTAGCTGGCCTTTTCTCTTTCTGGGTGGGACAGCACTGTCAGAGCCATTTGGATTGCTTGTTCTACACAATTCAGACTTGTTCCTCTGTCTCTCCACCCAGTAGTCCTTGAGAGGTGCAAGCTTTTGGTATTTTCCTAACTGGTCATCACTAAGCGTAACTGTGGTCTCATTGGCATCAATCTTGCCAAGCTTCACAAGCATGTTCTTTTCCCCTTTAAACCTATTGATTATTATGTATTTGATAATGACAGGGGGCTCCTTCCTGCAAACTTTCCTACGCTTTTTGGGGCACCAGTCATCATCATCCTCTTCCTTGGGGCCATCTGGAGCTCCCTCTTTCTTCTCTACAATTTTCTCATTCTCCAGGGAATCCACATCATACAAATAGTCATCACTGTACCTGACTTTCCTCTTCTCCCTCAAACCATAATTGGGTTGGATGAGAGAATGGGAATGTTCCCGGGACAGGTACCTGGTACAGTCCTTGATGTCTCCCAGCACATCATATGAAGACTCACTGTATGAGCTGTCATCGCTGTACTCTCCAGAGTCCTCTGCTGAGTTGACAGAATCCATGAAGTGGCTTCTCTTGGTGCTGATATACTGAACCGCATCCATGCTGCCACAATTTTTACTCAGGCCAGATTTTACCTCCTCACCCTCTTCTTCATCCTCATCCTCCTCATCATCATCATCATCTCCCCAGATTCCCCCTTCTTCAAGTTTAAAATTTGATGGATCGACTACCTTCTTCTTGGAGCTTTTGCTCTCCTTTTTAGTGCAGTTGCTAAAGACACTTGGAAAGAAGTTAAACTGGGCATCCTCCTGTAGGGCATTTGTTTTCTCCCTCACATTATCCTGGAAGGATTCATACCTAATCTTTAAGGAACACACATCACTGCCAAGAGTAGAGTCATCATCATCAAACATGTAATTATCCACATCTTCTTCTGAAAACAAGTTCACAGACAGTTCATTCTTAGAGCACAAGTCCAGAAGTTCAATCTTGCTCTCACTAATAAATGACTCAAAGTAGCCCCATTCCTGGTTAGGATTGGTTAGTAGTGCCTCATCACCATTGCATTTGTCCAGCAATAAGCCCTCATAATAGTTTTTTTGTGTGGGGTCCTCTGAGTCACTGTCAGACTTTTCTGGGTCTCTTTTGTCCATTTCCCTTGATTTATGAACAGGAAAGCCAAGGAGTTGGTCAGAAAGTAGCTGATCACCATATTTTAAACTTTCTCCTGTGCTCATGCAGTGAATTCCTATGTCAGACACTGGACATGTATCAAAGTCCCTGTTTAAATCCCCCATTTTCAGACTGACTCCAGGCTCAGTGTCCACACCATCTTTTGATTCTATGAAGCAGCCTAAGCAGGTCCGACTCTGTTGCATCAAACAGTCACCAGTAAGAGCAGACATTGCCCCAGGTTCCATGATGGTAAATGGGGCTTTTTCAGTGTCACTGGGCAATGACCAGGAACTCAGGCCCTTGGTGACACAGGTTGTGAGGGATATGGCCTGTGCAGAAGGGTCACTGGCAATGTGTTCGGCTGCATCAGATAACCTCAGTGGAGAGGGAGGGCTCAGTAAGCAGGGCTCCTTGGAAGTGAGGGGGGGCAATGCTCTGTGACAGGCATGGATTTCTTTTTGCATTAAGGCTGGAAATGTGACAGCAGCATCTGCAGCATCGTAGGACTTCACATCATCTTCTGGATCATGCGGCTCTGAAGCAGGGAGAATAAACAATGTTTCAAATGCTTCATTCATCATTCACTTCAATGAACAAATGTATATAAACATCAATACACAGTAGGGTAAATTTTCGAAAATGTGAAAGCCATTAATAATCATCAACTGCTATTCAACTGAATGGATGTTAAAGATTGTTAATGGTTTCTACACTGTAGAAAATGGACCCCTAAGAGAATTAATCAACTAAATTCCAATGCAGATTTAATCAATGAACATTTGACATATGCATCCAAATGCACATAATATTTATATTTATAGGCATTTATAAATATAAGTATTGTACTGAATAGGATCAATATTCAAAATGTGATCATCAGATTTTCTTCTCTCTCTTTCTTTTGTGGGGGGGGGAGGCTTGTTCTACCATCCTATATACTCAATGAGTGCATTATACAGTTGTTTAAAAGGATAGAATGGCTGATTTTAACACAATTTAATATTGTAGATATTAAAAAAATAAATTAATTGATGCAGGTCCTGTCTCTCAAAGATGTATAGTTTGAGAGATATGCACTGCTACAGTTCCCCCTTCCCTCCCCTTTCACAGACGTCAGCCTCTAGATGACAGAAGGAGATCCTGGTCCCAGGACCGTCCGGCAGCTCTTCAGCAGAGCCGAAATAGCTCTATCTAAAAAGAAAATCAAACCAGGCACACTTTGTAGGCCGTTCCAATTAAGTATTTCTTTTTAGATAACGATATTTTGGCTCTGATGAAGAGCTGCTGTCAGGTTGCGCCACTCGAATCTCCTTCTGTCAGCTAGACAGCTGATATATATATATATATATATATATATATCTCATCATATATCTCTCAAACTATACATGTTTGAGAGACAGGACTTGCATCCAATTCGCCATCTCCGTCAATGGGAAAAAGCCGTCTTAAAAGTGGGCATGGTTTAAAACCATCATATTGTAAGGTATTTTCAGAAAAATTTGTCACCGTCACTTTTTTGTCTGATTAATGTGATTTTTCCAAACAAAATAAAAATGGTCTAAACTTGGAGATGACAAACGAAAGCACTGTTAGCAGGAGTGAGAAGCAGTAGCATAGAGTTAACTGGTACAAAAAAGTATTCGTCTGTTTGGAAATATGTCATTTTAAAGACAAAAAAATTCTCTGATTCTTGAAAATGTTCATTTCAAAGACAAAATCATAGACAGTTTTTAATACCAGAATTTTTAAGGGCAATGTTCATCAAGATCTTCTTACCGACATTTTAAATGTCTTTATGACACAATTCTCAAACGAAACGGATTTACTTCAGAAAATGTTGTCCTTCTTTTACCACCAACTCATGATCCAACAATTTTTTCATTATGATGACTTTTTGAACATCTCACTCATACTGTATATTACCATTGTGCTCTATGCTGAAACTATCAGATTCTAGATCAGAGGTGGTCACCCTTTTAAGACTAAGCCCCTTTTTTATTCTCTGAAAGAGATATCCTCCCTTATTTATATATAAACCACACACAGTTCTAGATCAGAGGTGGTCACACTTTTAAGACTAAGCCCCTTTTTTATTCTCTGAAAGAGATATCCTCCCATATTTATGCAAGAACCACACACAGTTCTAGATCAGAGGTGGTCACACTTTTAAGACTAAGCCCCTTTTTTATCCTCTGAAATGAACATCCTCCCATATTTATACATGAACCACACACAGTCTATGACATTGGACAACCTGGCGAGGCTCCGTGGGGGGTAGGATTGCACACCCCTGTTCTAGACAACAAAGACCCCAAC
>CM074726.1:24185403-24197903 GCA_037306005.1 Rhinophrynus dorsalis | reverse complement strand
TGGCTATCCAACACACACCTAAGGAAATAAGTAAACTATTATTATTGTATTATTTTTTTTTTCTTCCTTCTCTGGTACAATTCAAGAAAGTTTGTCTTCACTGACAAAGTATTACCACAGAATACTTGGATTGTAACTTTTTTTTGTGGGATACAAGATGATGTAGGGCCTTATGTTCATACCTGGGAACTCTTTCTTCTGGACGCCCCGGGGGGGGGGGGGTCCTATGGTGCAGTTGGCGGACAGAAATGATGCAATTTGCATCAAAAAGGAGCTGGGCTTACTCACAAGTGTGGGGTGTAGGGCTTGAGAAACTAGCAAAAAATAGGTAGAATAGGCTGGGGAAGGAGGAGAAGTGGGAGGGAAATGGGAGGAACTGGGTGGGAAAGAGCAGAAGTGGGAGGAGATTCAGTAGAAACTCCCCACATCTGGAGAACCAGCCTCTGCCCCATAGACCCCATAATTCAAAGTGAAAATCGGAGTCTCCAGAGCAAATCCGGAGAGTTCCCAGCTATGCTTATGTTCAAAAGAAAAGTAGAGGAGTTCTAGGAAAACCATTTGCCCGACAGGGGAGAATTAAAAATTCCCATTTATTTAGCATTCATGGGGTTAAAATCCCCATTTAAATGAATGGACTTTTTTGAATCTGATTGGCTGGGATGTGAAGAACATCCCAGCCAATGGCTGTGAGGGCAATGGATGTCAGCCTGCCCATATATAAAGGCAGGTTCACTTCAAATGCCCTCAGTGTATTACGGGCATCGGCCCGTACACAGCTGAAGGGGAGCGTCGTGGGACATTTGTGTCTCTGCTGCAGCCGCCCTTGTGGCCGCTCCAAGTGGCTGAGACACAGAATAAAAAGCTAAGTAGACATACTGGTCATTAATGGCATTAATGACATTTATTTATGTCTATGTGGCTCATTTTATTTATTGGCATGTTTATTCTTTGGGGCATTACATGGCGGCATATCATATGGGTATATTTATGGCACACTACTATTGAACCTTTTGAGTGCCAGTGAGGTACGTAACGCATTGCTTTGCAATGCGTTGCATACCCCTCTGCACACTCAAAGGGTTCAGGAATGTCGTCGTTCATGCTTGGTGTTAATTCATTTCTTTTATTTTACAGAGAGAAGGCAGAAGATGGAAGAAAGAAGACAGAAGGACCAGCAAGCTGAGGACTCCACTGGACATCAGGATTAATGGTAAGTGTTAATGCGATGTTGCTTTACTTAGTCGGGTTAATCCTATGAATGCCGGCAGGGTAATTATACCCCACCGGCACTCATAGGGTTAACCCTACTAACTTTGGACAGGTCTTAGGCACTTTAGATGTATTGATGTTGGGCTTAGCGCCCCACAGCAATACATCCACTGTGGACATTGGGTTTTTTGCCAATTAATAGCTGCGTTAGCTGGCAAAAGATCTGATAAGGGACTTTACGGCCAATAAAGTTTTGTGCGGTAAGTGAGTCCTTTATCGGATTTGTTCCACTAACACAGTGCGTTAAATGGCAAAATGGAGCGGTTTTTTTTTTTAAATGGGCCAAAACACACGTTAGTGTAGCGGCCGGCATACTGGATGAATGGCCATTAGCAGTTCATTACATGGCCCTTTGTATGGCTTACTACACGTTAACCCTTTGAGTGCCAGAGTGGTACGGAATGTATTGCAAAGCAATACATTCCTTACCACTCTGGCTCTCAAAGGGTTAAAACACCCGTTGGTGTTTTTTGACCTTAACGGCTGCCTTTAAATCTACCCCCTAGAGTGCAAATGATCGTCCCCAAAACTCCACCACTTTTCATTTGAACATGCGGCGTTTCTCAGAGAAAGCTGTAGGAATATACAGTTTTGCCTCTGGCCACCAGCTGGTGCTATTGCTATCACTTTGATTGAAACAAACAAACCAATAAATAAATCTACTGGCTCTAAGAACAGTCCGGGTGTGTTTGTGTGTATTTATTGAGATCATTTAGTTCACAGCTCCAGTGCATGCACCATGATAAATGGAAGGCGTGACACTGATGCCTTTATTTCACTGTAGTCCCTATTATTATCATACTAGTTGAAGAGCCCGTTACACGGGCCACAGTGCCACTGGCAGCCAGTCGCGGGGCAGTCATAAACAGTAGAGACTGCCCACGCCGTGGCTGATACAGTGCCAACCGGTTTCAGGGCAGTCATACTCAGCAGAGACTGCCCACGCCGCGGCTGATAAGAGCTGGATGCTCCTTCGGAGCTCCCCGCTCTTTATCAGCCTCGTCAGTGGCAGTCTCTACTGAGTATGACTACAGTACACGCAGCAGTCTCTACTGCGCATGACTGCGTCATTACACACGATTTAGTGAATTATTATATAGGATGCAATTTAAAAAGCCCAGCGGGAAAAGTGTGCAAGAAATTAATATTCTCAGCAGTGATTTATTGCTTTGATGATTGTCCCTTTTATGTACATAGGATTTTCAGTATTTTTTAGAATTATTTCCTAAGGGTGGGTAGAAACTGACAACTCTTGTTAACCCTTTGAGTACCAAAGGGGTGAGCAATGCAGTGCGGAGAACTGTATTGCTCCCCCTCTGGAACAATAATGGTTAAACCAATATTCTGTGCAATTTTTTTCACCCCTTAGGCTCCAAATAGATTCCCAAAAAATTAAATCCAAGGATTTAACTTGTTCCCTTCCAGAAGATTGCAGCTTATTGATCTGGGATACAATGCAGTCCCTGCCCATCTATCAGTGTAAAGGGTAAAAAATGTGATGGATATGTGGATCCTATACTTCCAATTAGGCGAATAAGGACAAGGACTAAATACAGGGAGCAGGAAGGTTGACAGACCAGGAGTGCAATGTTTTGTACATGATTTCTATTCCTGTGTTTCCTTGTAGAGCACAGACACATCTTTAGTGACATTCTGAATTCTGTGTCTGTCACTATTCTTCAGCTGACATTTGTAGGATGTCTGCCTTGGTCCCTTCTCTTTTCCCCTCCACCCCCCGCCACCCCTTCCTGCGTTAGATAAACCAACGTCATTAGGTAAACGTGCTTGGGTTTGTAATCAGGCTCCAGTAAGGGTCTGTAGCACTGCTGCAGCCTCCGTGTGATACTGACAGCCAGATGAAAATAACGAGTGCACTAACATACATCTCAGAGTACATGGCCCACTTCCTAATGGCTTCCTAGCGAGAGTTCATAGATTGTCACCCAATGTTAGGAAATCCTCCTGTTTGTTCTGTATATTGCAGCTAGAAGCTTTGCCATAACATTATGATAGGAAATACAGAGCAGTGTCACACAGTGTCACTTGATCCCATTTTTCAATGTCAGTCACAGTAAAATACAATAGCTTTTTTGTTATACTAAGACACAAACATACAATTATGTGTATTTTTGTATTTATGTGTATGTGTGTGTGTATGTGTATATATATGTGTGTATGTATGAGTGTAAATGTGTATGCTGTGTGTTTAAAGGGATAGTAATACTTAAAAATTACTATCCTGCATCTTGTAGCCAGTAAAAAACTGAGTTAAATGAGCCCAGCGGTATCTCTCAAACCTTTATGGTTTGAGAGATATCCGCTTTCAAAGTTTTGCTTTTTGCCTTTTCCCCTGACATCAGTGTTCTAGCTGACAGCAGGAGAATCTGGTCCCTGAGCAAGTGGAGGCTCTTCAACAGAGCCAAGATCGCATTATGGAAGAAGAAAGGATTTCAGAGAAGGATTTCTTCTTCCATAATGCGATCTCAGCTCTGTTGAAGAGCCTCCACTTGCTCAGGGACCAGATTCTCCTGCTGTCAGCTAGAACACTGATGTCAGGGGAGAGGGAACTTTGAAAGCGGATATCTCTCAAACCATAAAGGTTTGAGAGATACCTCTGGGCTCATTTAACTCGTTTTTTTTACTGGCTACAAGATGCAGGATAGTATTACTATCCCTTTAAGTGTATTTAAATGTGTCTGTGCATGTGCATTTGTTAGTGTGTTTGTGTGTGTGTCACTGTGTGCAAGACACTAGTTTCTAGGTTCCCAAACACTTGGGAGGGTCTCCAACCTAACGCATTATTAGTGCACTGTGCAGCTGAACTACACCATTATGAATAGGTGGATTGGCAGTATTACATGCCCTAAGATAGCGCCAAGACATGGTGGGAGATGCACTATGGTCATACCTGGGAACTTCATCCTCTTATGCCCCCGTAGAGGGCTCATGTTGCGACCAGGAATTTGTAAATGACAATTCGTATTATAAAGGAGTGGAGCTTCATCAGGTGGGCGTGGTTTACCATCAATTTGTCATAAAGTGGACGAGAAGTGGGTGAGAAGTGGGAGGAACAGGGTGGGAAGATGGCAAAGTGGGCATAGTTTCAGAAGAAGCTCACCACCACAGAGAATCTGTTCCCGGAGATCTGGTAATTAACTCTATAAACCAAAGTCTCTGAGGCAAATCCAGAAAGTTCCCAGGTATGAATAAGGTGTGTATAAATGATGATAAAGTGGAGATAACTTCTACAGTGATATCAGTTCTCCAGTTCCTATGTTATTCCATGGAACCTATGCACTAAGGTTCCGCAAGTGGGAGAGATCTCAGTGCTTAGGTTCCATAAAATAACATAAGGACTGGAAAAGTGATATGACTGGAGAAGTTATCTCCTCTTTAGCTCTGCTTTTTTACACCTTAGTACATAACCACCCTGGAACTTTGCAGATGAGACCTAATGCATCAGCCCCCCTCAGAAAGTACATATTAATTCCAGGGGGGTGATGCAATACATTGTGATAATTAGGTGATAAAGTAGAGATGACTTCTCCAGTGTTATAAACTCTTGCTATGTCCTATGTTATACTATGGAGACAATGCACTAATACCTCTAAAGCTTAGTGCATTGGCGCCTTTCAATAACATAGGAACTGGATATTATACAGGAAAGTAATATCCACATTATCACCTATTTATCACACCTTAAAGTGTTAGTAATGTCTAAAAATAATTTTTAAAAAATTTGTAGAGGATAAAAAAATAATCTTATTGCCACAAACCCCATCTCTCAGACCGCTATGGTTTGAGAAATATTGGTAATCAAAGTTCCCCCTTCCCTCCCCTAAAGCTGACAGAAGGAGATCCGTGTTTTACCCTCTACAAATGTATTAAAAATTATTTTTTGACATTGCTAACACCTTAATACATCTCTCCCCAGGAGATGGTGGAGGGTATTCCTGATTGCTATTCACAAGTCTTTTTCTTTAGATTGTAAGCTTTCGGGCAGGGACCTCACTTCCAGTGTTCACTCTGCAAAGTACTTGTAACCCTGTACTGTATAAACCCCTATATTGTAAAGCACTGAGTACACTTGTGGCGCTAAATAAATAAACATATTCATTCATTCAAGTCTCTTGATCTTAGCTCCTACTTAATGAGTGTGTAATGTGTGCAAGGATATAACACATACACATCTTGCTGTACAAGGCCTGATTTTTGTGTCCAGGACTATTAACCCTTTGAATGCATTGCAATGTGTTGCATACCTCTCTGGCAACTCTAAAGGTTAATAAGGGACTCTGCTCTACTATATGTAAACTATTTGAACGCTATTGATAAGAAAGGTACAGCTCACTGGGTGTTTGTGTATTTCTATATGTTTTGTTAGGTTGTGGCTCCTCACCTCCATGGTTGGCTTATCCCTGTACAGAGGTGCTTCTGTAATTAGAGGAGGTATAAATACCTCTCTTATTTCCCTCACTAGGGTTTTGCTTATAATATTGGTAAGACATCATCACTGCTTTTTAATTGCATTATACTAAATACATGTTCACTTCACATAGGGACTTGCAGTATCTGAGGTGCCTTGACGTTGGTGGGCAAGCTGCTCAAGCTTTTGGCCACTTTTAACTACAAACATTTAATGACAAGCGCACTGTTTATTATCTGTAGTAAGAATTATGACAGTTGGCGTCAAAGCAGATAGGATATTGATCCAGGGAACTATCTGACTGCCATCTGGAGTCAGGAATTTAGGATTTTTCTTTACCCACTTGGGGCTAAACTGGAAGTGGCTTCAATGCTTTTTTTGCCTTCTTCTGGGTCAATAGAGGTGTTTTGGCATGGGCTGGACTTGATGGACACATGTCTTTTATCAGCCTCACAAACTATGTTACTATGAATGTTACTGTACTACAATGAAAGTCACAGGTTATTTATTGGTAAAAGTTAGGATCTGATGCACAGACATTCTCTTCCATTTACTTTCTGTACATATAGACAACATGTGGTCTTTGCTGTTCTCCTAACTACACACAAGTAACAATTTGAACACTATTGATAAGCAAGATAGAATTTTTTTAGTTTTGTTTTGCATTTTTTTATGTATTCTGGGAGGTTTTGGCTCCTCACGCTATCTTGGTTAGCAGTTACGTAGACACTGTTGTTTTTGCAGTTAGGTAAGGTATAAATACCTCCCTTCTTTCCCTCATTAGTATTTTACTCACAGGAGTGGAAAAACAGTATAATTATTTTATTTGCATTATACTAAATACATGTGCACTTCAGTTTTGAGGCAAAGGGACACTTGCCCAGTCTGAGGTGCCTTTACATTGGTGGCCAAGTTATTAATGCTTTTGGCCACAAACATAAAACTGCAAAGTCTATTATCTGTAGAAAGCTACAGGTTACGTTTTGGTAAACGTTTAGGATCTGATATATAGACTCTCTATTTTGTTAATTTTCTGTATCCATGTATAATTTTTGCTTCTCTCCTAACTATACACATATATGTAACTGTTTAAACACTATTGATGAGCATAATAGAGCTCAACAGGTTATTATACATGTTTTTACCATAATACGGTATCTTTAAAATTTGTTATGAGAAACTCCTTAACAAGGGTTCAACTAAAAGATTCAACTTTAACTCCTTGAGGATGAGAGGGGTTCTGAACACATTCATTTGGAATGGACTGTACTCCCCTGGTCCTCAAGGGGTTAAAAAGGATAATTTTACAAAAGAGCAATATTAAAGGACAATCATTGGGATGTGATCTTCAAAGATAAAAATATAGTAGAAGGATAGAATTTGTTCAAAATACTTTTGGATAAATATAATCCTACAAGTTGAAAGGCCCGTTTACACGGGCCACAGTTCCACCTGTGTAGGCATGAGCAGTAGAGAGTGGCTGTGCCGCGGCTGATACGGAGCGATGCTCTCCGAATTCAGACCGGAGTCCTCTCTGTGCAACTCCAGTCTGAATTCAGAGAGCCCCGCTCTGTAACAGCCATGGCGCAGGCAGTCTGTACTGCGCATGACAAAGCGCGCGCAGCTGTCTCTACCGCGCATGATGGCTTCTGACAAACCTTAGTGAATTATTATAAAGGATATTTATAGCATTGAGAAATAAATACAAGAGGAACAAATTAAGTCCAGTGTGGCTTAATAAAGAGATTTGAAGGACCATCAGGAATAAGAAGGAGCTTTTTAAAATGATTTAAATCTGGATCAGATTCATAATTTAAAAATATAAAGAATGCAATAAATTCTGCAATCAAGTAATTAGGCTAGCTAAAATTAAAAAAAAAGAAGAAAAAAACATATTGCAAAAGAAAGCAAGGAAGATCCTAAATATTTCTACAACTGTAGATGGCAGAAAGATTAAAGCTGATATAGCTCCTGTTAAAACAGGTCTGAAAAAATGAGTGAGGAAAAGGCAATGGCTGATTCCTTAAACAAATTCTTTTCATCTGAAGGTACAAAGCAACAATAGCAGACTCTGATCAAACAGGGAGACTCACATAATTTCCTCCCCCATGTACATGGCTTAACGATGACAAAGTCCAAAAGAGAGTGGCAAAGGTTATGGCGAATAAATCAGCTAGGTCTGATGGCATACACCCAAGGCTACGTAAGAAACTTAGTTCAATAGCATGACTATTATGCATACTATTTATTGATTCACTCACATCAGTCATGGTGCCATATGACTCAAGGAAAGCAGATGTAGTACCATTATTCAAAAAAGGGGGTGCTTTCAACTAAAACACAGGCATGGATTTGTTTTGCATTAAGTATCGTGAGGTTGTGGAATTTTTTAAGATGCTGTGTTTTCAGATACTAGATGCCAGCTTAGAACAACACTGAGAATTATGATAGTTGGTATCTAAGCAGATAGGATATTGATTTAAGGAAATATTCAACTGCCTTTTTGAGTTACAATGGAATGTTTTTAACCTCTTGGGGCTTCATTTGGAAATGGCTTCAAAAGGGCTTCTTTGCCTTCTATAGACTAGAAAAGGGTAATATAGCAAGGCCTGAACTTAACCCTTTGAATGCCAGAGGGGTGAGCATCGTATTGTGGAGAACTGCATTGCGCACCTGTCTTGCACTCAAAGGGTTAATGGACACCTGCCTTTTTATTCTGCCTCATCAACGATGTTCCTGTGTCTTGCGTTGCTCTAGAGTCCTCTCCAGCATCCAAGGGGTTAAAAACTCCACAGAACTCAAAAGGAGTTTTGTATATTTTTGCCCCAGAATTCCCTATGTGTTTTTTTGCAGAACATTTGAATCCTACAATAACAGCATGTAGTAATGCTATGCCAAACTGTCTGCACCAGAAGGGACAATACAAATTCCTCAAATTCCCACTACTTGATTGGACGTTTAACCCTGAATGCTAGAGAGGAGCTCACTAGCACTGAAGGGGTTAAAGTCCCGGAATGACTACAGTTTTCATTTGAACACCAGTCCCATGGTCCATTGATTTGACATGGTATGAAGGCAGAGATGTGGGTCAGTTTTGCTGTTTAGTCACTACATTTGCCATTAGTGCAATGCCTTGTTTCCTGTCTGCACCATGTGACTGCAAGGCTGGAAGGTAGCACTGAGCTGACATGGTCAGAGCCAAGCGCAATCTATCATGATTAGCCAGCCTTGCTAAGGAGAGTCCTGCTGCACTAGACGCCAGGTGGGGCTGCAGGTCAGGCTTGGCTGAGACAAACTCAACAGTGCCAGCTGGCATCAGAAAATCATCTCTGGCCATGTTTAATTTTTCTCTTCCTTCTTGTAGTAATTTCTGCAGAGAAACAATTTACAGCTACCCAGAACCCTCAGGGGCCACAGGGGCCCTCCAGCTGTTATTGGACTGAAACTCCTGTCTTCCTCAGCAGGCCAATTACCTTGCTATGCATTAAATGAACCAATTAAGTGCCGGAGGGGTGTGAAACGCGTTGCATTGCACATCACTCTGACATTTACCATGTTTAATAGCATGTTGTCTCTATTTTGCCCCCCAGGGACTGATTTTCCATTAGGTAGAGTAGGCAGAGTCCAGAGCTCCAGATTTTGACGGGAGCTACATTCTGATTTGTGCTTATGGAAAGAGCAATTCTACTGGCCCTGCAACAGACACCTGCTTATGGTTTATAGTTAAAAGACCCATTTAAGTTAAAATAAATCTTTAACTTGTCTCCTATGGTGCAGTTTGTACCCTGGCATTTCTCCATTTCTTCCTAACCCTTAGAGTGCCACAGGGGTGCACAACGCATTGCTTTGCAATGCGTTGTGTATCTCTCTGGCACTCAAAGGGTTAATTTAGCAGCCTCACTGAGTTTACACCTCCCACTAACAGAGCTGATGGATTAACTGTTTGAGTGCCAGAGAAGTATCCATTGCAACACAGTATGAATGATACTATTCTGGCACTCTAAGGGTAAAAAGCCTTCCTACAATACACCGTGCCATAATGAACAGAAGGCCTAATTAGAATAAGCAAAAAAAATCACATCTAATACTTACTGCAAAATGACATGTAACATTCTGCACAGATCCTATTTTTCTCCCAAAGTACACTTACTCAACAAATTTTCTCCAAGCAGTAGTGGTCCAAAATGTAATCTGACATGTGCATTGCCTGTGGGCCAGTGACATATAATACGATGTAACCTCTGTAGCAAACTAGCAATCAAGATGTTAAAAGCCCCATTTAACTGAGAACATTTTCATTTGACCCCTAGAGTGCAGATAGCTTTCCCCAAACTGGGGGGGATTCACTAAGCGGTGATAAAAAGGTGATAAAGCGCAGATGACTTCTCCAGTGATATCACTTCTCCAGTTCCTTTGTTATTCCATGGAGCCAATGCACTAAGATCTCCAGAGTTGAATAAATCTTAGTGCAAAGGCTCCATAGAATAATATTGTTTGTGTAAACTACAGTACATGTGTTTATAAATTAGTCTATGTAAATAAAATGCTTTAATCGTATTAAGTCGTTTATTAGGTTATGTAAAGAGGTGTCAATAGGTCATGAAATAGTCTAAAAATCCTCGGTATTGACCCTCCCACCAGCCACACCCACAGCAACACTCCCTAAAACACAAGTGTCCCTCTTTGGCAATTTGAAATGCTGGGTGGTGTGCTGCTTAGTGAACCTCCCCCCTGCTCTTCTTTAGCTTACTGAACGTGACCTGAAGATTTGTTACTGAAAATGTAAAACACAATTATTGCTATTTATGTCTGACCTCCGTATTGATCGTGATCCTCTGAAACACCATTAACTAATGTGACATCTATGTTCTATAAATTAACAAGGAACATCCAATTAAATGGGAACTGTACATATATTATGATGTTGCTCGACATTTATTTAGAAGAAGGATTTACCAATTTAGATGAACTCCATATAGGAATGAGGTATTTATATTGCCTGTATATAATGATCATTATATTGGTCTGCCTTTCCTTCATAATTCCTCACAACAGACAAACCAATCAAAGTGCAAAATCCTATAGACAGGAGCTCCACCTATGATTCTTAAGAGTCTGCTATCAGATTGCAAACTGAAAGTGACCAGATATAGACTATAAGCGGTCCAATGTAAGGGAAAAAAAAACAATATAGCTATACCTGACCACTGTAAGTAGGATACCTACCAAGTTCACGTTTGTCTATTAACCCCTTAAGGACCAGAGAGGGACGCAGTGCATTGCTTGGTAATGCATGGCTCACCCCACAACTTTTTAAGGGGTTAAACAAATGAAGGCCCTTATATAGAAAGAAAAAGAGGAGAAATTCTGAAGTAACCAGCTGCACCACAGATGACAAAAAAAAATCCCCAAAAATTGGGGTTTATAATCCCTTGAATGCGACAATGGCCTCCATAGAATTGCTACACATTGGAGAACTCTCAAGCATTAAAGGGGATGTATCACCCCTACACAAGTTAGCCTGAATAGTTAAATTATATAGCAAATATGTGTAAGAGTTTATTCACTTCTTTTTTTAAAGCTCCTGTTCATCTAAATTGAAGTATTAAACACTGCCCTGCACCTACTTCCAGACAGATTGTGGTTACCTGCTCTGTCCCTCAGACCATCGCTCTGCCTCCGCTCCCCTCCCTCTATCCAGCCTCCTCTGATGAGGAAGCTTTCTGCCTGTAAGCTGGAGCGCTCTCATTGGTAGAGATTGATATCTAGCCAACAAGAGCGCTCCAGCTTACAGACAGAATACCCCCCTCATTGGAGGAGACTGGATAGAGGGAGGAAAACAGATGCAGAGTGACAGACTGTGGTTACAGAGCTGGTAACCATAGTCTATACGGAAGTAGGTGCAGGGCTGTATTTATTACTTCAATTTAGACCAACTAAAGAAATTAATACATTTTACACATATTCTCTATATAATGTAAGTATTCCGGCTAACTTGTATAGGAGTGATACATCCCCTTTAACAAGGTTAACCCTTTGAGTGCCAGAGAGATATCCAACCATTGCAACTCAAAGGGTTAAAAGCCCAGTTTTTATGATTGCTCCACAATTGATCCAGTTTTGTTATCTGCATACAGGAAAAAGAACCATGTGTTTCAAGCAAGGGCAGAGATTGCACGTCCAGTGCTTGGGACACACCAACATTTCAGGTAAAGACATGGGCCCATATTTATAAAACTGGAGTTATTTTGGAGTAAACCAACTGCACTATAGGGCAGAAAGGGTCTACAATGATTCTCAGTGTTTGTCCTCAGGAAAAACCAACAGTAGTTCAGGACATCCCTGATCACAGGTAAGCAATGTGTGTCCCAGTCATTGTGTCTGATCCACCTGTGCTTAAATAACAGTGGGACGCATTTATAAAAGAAAACCTGTTTTATCCTGAAGTGAACCAACTGCACCATAGGGAACAAATAAACATTCCTGTTAAATTAAATTGGGCTTTTAACCCCTTGAATGCTAGAGAGATCTCCAAAGCACTGCAAAGAAATGCATACACCTCTCTAGCATTCAACGGGTTAAAAAAAAATTCTATTGAAGTGCATGGGAATTTAGGATTTTTTATTTAACATATCTGGGAACTTTCAAAATGAGCTGACCCTGAGAGTTTAAAAATATGAACACTAAGTGAGCCCCATAACTTAGATTATATGTGACGCTCGCTCAGAGAGGGCAGGAACCTTTGCTGTCAAGGCGAATGTCAGTGGCTGTAAGACTGTAAAACTAGTTTCTGGGAACCCACAAG